>JBBPND010000571.1:0-10088 GCA_038090655.1 Gastroboletus turbinatus | reverse complement strand
CAATAAAGTCAGGTCCTTCGACGTCTCCACTGGGTCCGAGCTCGCAGAATCATTGATCCTCCATGACGGCGACAACCAAGTCCCCTCTATTTCTCCAGCCGCCAACGGTAAATTCCTCACTGCCGTCGCAAATCGTTCAATCTTCTTCCTGGACACATCTACACTGACTCGGATTGGCTCCGTCATCGAGGACAGTTCAGAAATACGGTCAATTGACGTCACCCCAGACAGCAGCTCTATTGTGACTGGACGACACGACGGGAAGGTTGTCATTCGTCATCTCCACAGCATTCTCCCGGACCTGTATGGTCCCTTCCATGTAAGCATTCGTGCCTTCATAGTCCTGGAGCATCGGATAAGCCCCGTTCTGTCTCCCATGCTGACAAGCTATGTAGGTATCTACTCGCGAGGAAGGACGACAAGACGAGCAACCCTCTACATCAGTCGGCCATGACAACAATCTACCCGACTCGAATTCGGTAGGATTTTGCCATTCCGTCACCGAAAGAGCTGCGCTGACGCTGTTGCGTATGGACAAAAGGAAGATCCTACGGAATCCAGCCCACCTGAGTCCGAAGGACACAGCGAAGATGGCGATGATATCCTCGAGGTATCAGTTTCTTTATTTCCCCCTCGAAGCGAGTTCTCACAATGGCATAGGATGAGGTACCGTCGAGCACGCCCGGTCCTCAGTTCGACTTTGACGAGGTGCGGGATCACTACACTCTTATCTTACTTCCATGTTGATGATGCTGAAGCCATCATCCCCGACCTCCTCTGACCATCCCCATGCCGTATCACAATCGTCGGATGGCGTACGAGTGACCTCCACTCCAGAGGCTCGTCTGGGGGACACCGTTGATACTGCCGAGTCACCACATGGCCGTTTGACACTTAAACAGTGGCTACGGAGAAAGGCTAACAAGCAGTCGACTTTACATGCGCCCGATCGACCTTCCAGGAAGTCACGCCAGCCTGCCAATCGTCAATCTCCTTCCCATTCACCAGCGAGAGTGAATACCACAAACGAGGGCCCTTCGTGGATGGCAGCAGGTAGACGTAAGCCAGTGAGTGCTCTTCCTTGATAGACGATCGGATGCGGCCTGTTTAACATATCATCCTAGCGAACGGTCGCAAAGACCGTCAGAAATCCAAAAGTTCGTTGTTCCTCCGATTTTTACGCAGGCACTCATCACACGTTCAGCATATATCGCCTCCCAAGGCTGCTGTTCCCAACCGTCCGAAGGAAGATGCTTCCCGCAGCGGACAACGTACTGCGGACGCACAGGAAGCGGACCCTGTATGCCATACTCTGGTGATGGTGGACCTTGTCACGATCACTCACGTCCCATCAGGTGCAACCGGCAAACGATTCATCTCAACCCCCAGCCCAGACAGTCCATCTAACAGTGCGTGTTACTTCGCTTTAGCCTAAATCGTTACACTTACAATGAATCAGCATCACCAAGAAGCAGGCAAGGCTACCCTTTCAATCACGTTTCCCGCGTGGATGTTGTGTTTTCGCTCCGGTACACACGATGAGGCGCATTGATCCAGGAAAATAAATGCGATACGTGTAGATACCATGCTAAATTGTAAGTATGTCGACATTGTTCTTCGAGTTCGTGTCACTTCGCGATATCACCACGAGTCCTAATAAACCCGTCTATGATCGAGCTCGCTGTTCTCATCAATTGATGAAATCTACACACACACGGGTGTGATGGAGGACAGATTAGAGCTATTGCAATCCTAACGAATGTCAACTAGGACGAGAGCGTATGTTAGGTCGTCGTGTCCCTCCTAGTGCTTCGACGTGTTTTCCTTGTTGATCATGGATCCGAGTCCTATTTATTGCAAGTGTCGTCTAAACCCGCATGTGGCGAAGAAGGATTAGGCTCAGATCTAGTAGATGATTGAGTACGTCGATGGACTATCCACATACTCACGTTGCCCCGATCCCGATAGCGACGACAAGGAAGCACATTCGTACTAATTTGTTCTACTCTCTCTGATCCATCGCGCACAACATTTCGAGAACATCATGTGCTCAGGTCCAGCGACAGCATCAGAGGTGCGCGTTACAAGAACGGTCCCCATTCCTCGGTCTCTCTGTCCACAAAGTATGCATAGCTATGTCAAGAGTAGGCGGCACGCCAACTTGAATGGACAAATATACTCTATAGACATTGGGTTCCTTGGTATACCTTACTACCGGCCGTAGAGACACTCGCGTTGGGCGTAGTAGGCGTGACGTTCGCGAGTATACAACAAGACCCAGGCGACAATATATCTGACCATCTCTCCGAATCCAAACACCTTCCTTCTCGTGCCGTCCGCTCTAGTCCAGTAACCCGACGACAAGACGGCTTTCCCGACGTCTGTTCACCTCGTGACTTCCAAGACCGTTTGCCACCTCTACCCGCATCAATCTCGAGACAGCTGGTCAACAGTGGTTCATCCTCGTCCATGCATTCCGTCGCCCTTGCACTAAGTTCGAATCTCGAAGACACATTCGCCAACTTCGAGACCGCGAGGGGTCTCCTTGAGGTGCCAACATTCTTCCTCAGCGATCTAGCCAAAGATGCCCACATCAATTGTCGATACGGATACGTGTTTCAAGTACGAGGCCGAACCTATGTACTCACATGTTGTGTCTCTGTTTCGTCGTCTGTCGTAGCCATGTTCATCGCCGTTCGCAGTGCTCGGTTAGATCGAAACGAACTTGTCTACCAAGGAATTGCTCCACTTACTCGAGGACATCGAGACAGTAGTCTGCCTGATATGATATGTACCTCCTTGGTTTGACTGACTTTTCCTAGGCTTCATCTTGAGTCAAGCTTGATGACGGGTGAGTTTACGACCTCGGTAGGCTATTTATCGTGCTAGGCAGATCGTGATGACAGTTCAGGCAAGTTCCTCATCACACCATGATGATCGAGGCAAATGAACGAGAGGCCATCCAAAAACGATGCTAAAAACGCGCCGGGGTCATGATGCGAGCTAGGGAGAAGAGAAGGACGCGAGAAAAACGAGAGAGAGAAAGGGAAGAGTAGGCGAGACAAGTCGATGAGGGTATAAAAAGGGATTAAGGAAAATAGGATTATTACATGACTGACTGTGGCGAGTGCCGTCGTGGCGAGAATGCACACATGATGAGTGCAGTGTTGATCGATCCACGAGAATCAAGACGCAGAGAGCAAGAAGAGTGATCTGCGCCTACCATGCCCGAACGTGGCGATGGTATCGGAGACGAGGTTGAGGGAGGATATGAGGGAGAAGTGGTGTCCTAGTTAGGAGACGAGATGGAGGGGTCAATGGGATATGGATCGAGGGACGATGACGATGATGCACATGGCAAAGGCAAGGAGGAGGAAGGTGGGTTGGACGCGGCGTCGAATGGTCTCGGAAGGATGGAGATCGACCAGGGTCTGGAGATTTATGTGGATGTGATGCAGGGATTGTTGAAGAGTACGAGCGCGGAGGGGCCCCGTTCGTGACCATGGACGATATCAAGGAGGGGGCGCGGATGCAGCGGGAAGACGAGAAGGGTGAGAGTGGAGATGAGACGTTTCCTGCTGTTTTTCCAGCTTGAGGGTGGTGTCGCCTGACTCCATGCTGGGCTCTTCCCAAATGCTCTTGTGGACTGCCCTGACAATATCGACGAAGGCGTAACGCCTGTCCAAGCGCATGGTCTTGAGCTACCGCCATACGCGCTGTTGGAAGCACAATCAACTCCCCACATAGCTCGGCTGTTACGACGAACGCACAAACGAGTCTCCGTAGACACCCCACGTGCGCCAGCCTCCACCACCTCCAGATTCGCTCTGCGGGCTGCTGATGCCGCTATAGACCGAGAGTGGTGCCCGGGAAGGCCAAACAGCTTCTTGCTCATTAGTTGGGCGGCATAAGTATCCCCATGTTGAGCACGCAATCATACCTATCGGCGCCTGGCCCACTCCGCCATCCATACCACCATACATGCTTCCCCCACACCCTGCGCAATACACGCTCCTCCCACTCTCTCCGTCATAACAGAACCGTCGCTTCCTCTTAGATTTGCAATGACTCGCTGTGGATGCGGCCATGTCGACTGACTGGCAGCTTACCACTGCCAATGGAGGTATGGGGGTGAAGACGAGGAAGAGAGCGCGAACACCGCGGGAAGAGAAAATGGTTGTCCTCTCTCACCGTCATGTTTCATGCACTTCGTATCAACACTTTGACCGAGTTCTGATGACGCAAGGTGGCATCGGCAGTGGTGGGCGGGTCGATGTCAATGGGCGGCTTTGTAGGCATCCGAGGTCGACCATTGGACTAATTCAAATTGGAGCGCTGAGCTCTCAGCACGCCTTGGCGCGACCAAATCCAAATCCAAAAAAAGGTAGCATCCCCAGAGTCGACGTCCGAACTCCGAAGAGGCAATTTACCCGATACCATCTTTTGGTTTGCACGACGACGAGTGCTTAGGTCGCGCTAGATTGGTGCAATGTAAATGAAAAGGGTACAATAACTGTCCATAAAGCTGGCGGTCTAATGTGGATTGTACATTTGTCGTGAACCGAGTCCCGTGGCTTAGACATGGCGGGCAATCGCAGACCGCTTTCGAAATGACGGAAGGATTCGCTGATGTTGGCTGCTTGCCTAGTCGTCGTAACGAGGTCACAAAGGGATCCGAGTAAGAATAAGCGCCAAAGGCACGAGGCACCTGTGTGAACAGACCATATTGAGAACAAGGAAACGTGTTTATGGAGCGATTTTGCGCACCACGAGGAAACCGAAACACCTTGTTCCTTGACATTTCGGTAGCGACGATTGTGTACTATTGTTGAGGATGTCGTCGACGAATACCGGTGCGTGGCAGCTCCGAGAAGTGATAGAGCAATGTTGACAATTCTGTAAGACCAAGCGATGGTACTTGACACTGGTCACTCTGGCATTGTATGGGCAGTCACTTCCCACCGTGACGGAAAGCATGTTTTGAGCGGAAACAGTCATGGAATTCGACAATGGCAACTTGCAGATGGTCAAGAAATGGGGGAGCAAACGGGAATGGATCTGAATGCCATTACTGTGTCAAAGGATCAGAAGTGGATAGTGTGTGGCACTGAGGAGGGGGCAAGCGTGTGGGACGGAGACATGCATGGAAAAATCATCGACGTGGAGGGCAGAAATAGGGTGTTTGCAGTTGACGTCTCCCCTGATTCGTCCAGGTTCGCCACTGGGACTGGAGAAGATGACAACAAAGCGAGCGTTTGGAGTCTCACAACCGGCAAGAGACTCGTTGGCCCACTCAAACATGACCAGGCTATCACTGGAATCAAATTCTCACCAAATGGCGAGCACATCGCCACTGCATGCTATGGTGGCTCGATCCGTATTTTCGACAGTCACAACGGTCGTGCGCTCATCACAATCAAGACTACCATATCCGAATGGGGTTTGAGCACTCCGCTTGCATGGTCAGGTCAGCGAATTTTTGCTGCATCCATCGACAACACAATCAGGTCCTTCGATGTTTCCACTGGGTCCCAGCTCGCCGAATTATCGATGCCCCATGACGGCAGCCGCAACCAAGTCCATTCTATTGCTCTAGCTGCCAACGGCAAATTTATCGCTGCCGTCGCACTCAATTCAATCTCTTTCCTGGATGCATCGACACTGACACGAGTTGGCTCCATCATTGAGGACAGTTCAGAAATACAGTCAATTGCTGTCTCACCAGACAGCAGCTATATTGTGACTGGACGATACGACGGGAAAATTGCCATTCGTCATCTTCACGACATTCTCCCGGACCTGTATGGTCCTTTCCATGTAAGTATTTGTGTGTCAGATAAGCCCCCCAGTGCGCTGACACCACTGTGTACGTACAACAGGAAGATCCTGCGAAACCTAGCCCACACGAGTCTGCAGGACATAACGAAGATGGCGATGATCTCCTCGAGGTATCCGTTGTTTCATTTCCCTCTCGAAGCGAGTTCCCACAATGGCATAGGTTGAGGTACCGTCGAGCGCGCCCGCTCCTCAGTTCGACTTTGACGAGGTGCGGGATCACTATATTCTTATCTTGTTCCCGTGTTGACGCTGCTGAAGCCACCATCCCCAACCTCCATTCCAGAGGCTCGTCTGGGGGAAACCATTGACACTGCCGAGTCATCGCACGACCGTTTGACACTGAAAAAGTGGCTACGGAGAAAGGCTAACAAGCAGTCAACTTTGCACGCGCCCGATCGACCTTCCGGGAAGTTACGCCAGGCTGCCGATCGTCAATCTCCTTCCCACTCACCAGCGAGAGTGGATACCACAAACGAGGGCCCTTCGTGGATGGCAGCAGGTAGACGTAAGCCAGTGAGTGCTCTTCCTTAATTGACGATCGGATGCGGTCTATTTAACATATCATCCTAGCGAACGGTCGCAAAAACCATCAGAAATCCAAAGGTTCATTGTTCCTCCGCTTTGTGCGCAGGCATTCATCACACGTTACAGCATACATCGCCTCCCAAGGTTCCCGTTTCCAACCGTCCGAAGGCAAATGCTTCCCGCAGCGGACAACGTACTGCGGACGCAAAGGGAGCGGACCCTGTGTGTCTTTTCTGGTGATGGTGGACCTCGTCACGATCACTTACATTCCATCAGGCACAACAAGCAGCCGATCCATCTGAACCGTCGGCCGCGGGAGTCCAGCTAACGGTGCGCGTTAATTTGCTTTAGTTTACATTGTTAAGCTTACAGTCGATAAATACCAGGAAGGATCAAGGTACTCTGCCCTTACGATCACGTTTCCCACGTGGATGTTGTGTTTTCGCTCAGGTACACACGATGAGACACATTGATCCAGGTGACCGAATGCGATATGTGTAGATACCAAGGGGAATCGTTAGTATGTGGTCATATTTCTTTGAGTTCGTGTCACCTCGCAACATCACTATGGATTCATCGATCAGAGCTGTTGCGAGCCTGAAGAATAGACACTATCATGCCAGACGGCAAACTCCCCACGTTGTCCCGACGCTCTGGTGACGATGCCGATGTACTCCCTCTCATCCGTCGCACATGACGTCTCGAGAACACCATGTTCAGATGATCTGACGTATTCGATCGACTACGTGTCCCTCGAAACGTTCATCCAACTTCTATTCGAGAAGCTCCTTCGTTTGCACCCCAACGGGGGGACACGAGCGTCGTCGCAACGCTGTGAGATGCTTTCGCCTCGTTTCAAGAATGAGACAACACGCAAGAGAGATCAGACATTGATCAGCTCGTCCCAGCTCGTCCTCATTGGACTCGGCTGTACCGCCTGCAAGATTGGTATGAACCCTCGGGAAATGCATCGAGAAAGAGCCTGTCGCGTTCGGTATCACTGTCCAGCGGCAGTAGAGGTGCGCGTTACAAGAACGGTTTCCATTCCTCAATCTCTCTATCCATAAACTATACACAACCGTGCCAAGAGTAGGCGATGCACCAACTTGAATAGACGAGTGTGCTGGGTAGATATTAGGTTCCTCGGGATAGCTTACCATGACAGCACTTGCGACGGCCGTCGGGCGTCATTGGCACGTTCTCGAGTATACAAAGGGACCCAAACGACAATGCATCTAACCATCTCCCCTAGAATAAACTCCTTCCTTCCGCTCGAGTAATGCGGCGACAAGACGACTTTCTCGACGTCTGTTCGCCTCGTGACTTCCAAGACCGCCTCTACTCATACCAAAGCATCTCAAGACATTTGGTTGACAGTAGCTCGTCCTTGTCAATGCATTTCGTCGCTCCTCCGCCGGGTTCGCATCTTGGCGACAGGTTCGCCAACATGGAGATCGCGATCCGTCTCCTCGGGGTGCAGCATCATGATCGAGGCAATGAACGAGTGTCTCCCAAGGGCCAAGACAATACTAAAAACGTGCCAGGGAAGCTAAGCAGAAAAAAGAACGTCAGCAAGATAGGAAAGAAAGAAAGAGCAAGCGAGGCAAGTCAACGAGGATATAAAAAAAGGCGGTAATGGTGCGAGAGATTAAGGAAAATAGTGTTTTTAAAAAGTAACGGTGGTGAGCGCCGTGATGGCATTGGGCGATGGTATCGGAGGCGACGGTAAGGGGACGTCCTAGCCTCCTAGATAGGAGACGAGACTGAAGGTGACTCGGATATGGATCAGGGTACCTAGGACGAAGACTCGGATGGCGAAAGGGAGGAGGATGGGGCGGACGCGGTGTCGAATGGTCTTGGAGGGATGAAGATCGACCTGGATTTGTAGATGTACGGGGATACGATGCACGAAGTCTTGAAGGGTACGAGTGTAGAGAGGTCCTGGTTCGTGATCATGGTCGATATCGATGGGCCAATACGGTTGAAAGACGCGGAGGGTGAGAGTGGAGGTGGGACGTTACCGGCCGATTTTCCAGCTCGAGGGTGGTGCCATCCGACTCCCTGTTTGGGTGCTCTTGTCGACTGCCCTGACGATGTCGAAGGAAGCGCAACGCCCGTCCAAGCATCAAATCTTGAGGTACCACCATATGCGCTCGCAGCACTATTGGGAACACCATTCTCCGGATAATTTGACTGAGTGGACGAGGTCCCTGTGGACGCTCCGTATGCCCTAGCCTCCAGCACCTCCAAATTCGTTCTGGGAGATGCCACCGTAGAGCGAGACAGTGGTGATAGGGAAGGCCACAGAGTTGCTTGTGGATTGGTCGGGCGGCATGAACATCCACATATTGGACATTCCCATCATACCCATCAGTGCCATGCCACCCATGCCACTACATGCGCTCCCCGCCACCGTACACGGTCCTCCCACTCCCTCCATCATACGCAGAACCACCGTTCACAAGCCCGACATTCGAGCTGCGCTCCCGTTCTTCACCCGCCATTTGCATCGCATGCAGGGAACCCATGTGGCACGCTTGTTTCGCGATCAGAAATGGAGGTATGTCGGATCATTGGTAATCTGAGGTGGAACCATCGGGGCCATCCTTCCCCATCGTCACGTTGATCGCTGGATTGCGATCACGCAGGCCCGACTCATCATTAGAGTCGTCATACAACAACGGCCCACGACCATTGACGATCTCACCAAGCTAAAATATTCACCTGATCAGAACAATAAAACAAGACGAAAACTTCGTACCAACCTCGATCACAGCCTTGGTATCGATATGTCTTCGTTCTGGCATTCTCTGCTCATCCGTGAGATCCGTCTTTGCCTGCTGCCGACCACGGATGGGGTGCGGATCCTCAACTGTCACGCTCGGCTTTTTCGCGTGTCCCCAACCTTTAATGGAGACCCCACATCACTGCCATCACGCGGCGTGAATAGCGCACGTCCACTACTTGAATTACCTAGGATAGAGCAGTTCCCCGCAAAGGGACGTTGAGGCAACAATGATGGCTGGAATCCGTGTGATACCATTTTACTTGACATAGACATCGCAAACACAACCGTGGTGGGTGGAGGCTGCGGGTGGCCCTCGGAGGTACGCGAGGTAGAACGAGGGCGAGCGGGCATGTAGTCTTGACCGAAGGGGAGTCGGGAATCGAATGAATAAGAGGTACAGAGTGGAATGTGAGAAGAACTTCGTGACGTCGACGACCGGAAGAAACGCAGTGTTTCTGACGTGTGTTCCTGAGCAGGATGGTTAATCATCGTCGGCGCACGTTCTCGAGGATCTATTTCAGACTGAGGAGAAAGCTTGGAGGGGCGATATTGAACTGGGTCTGCGAAACCGGTGAAAGCGACGCCGATGTCTCAGCGGTACTTTGCATTCAGGAGGTTGGGAGAGCATGGAAAAAGACGTGGGAGGTTCGCGTTCTGGGATGGGGGTTGATGCAAATGATGGCTTTGGAGCCCTGGAGGCTGATTCGGCTCTGTGCCCGAAGTGGCCACTACCTAGGTGGCTTTCATGGGATCCTCGTATTTGTCAGGTCCCTTCGATTTCGGGAGAGCCGGTACGTCACTCCTACATCAACGATGATGTGTTGTAGATGCGAGCTTGTTGACTGGCATGGTTTCTGCTTAGGGATATGGAGGGAGAAGTCGAGGAAGAGAGCGCGAGCACCGCGGGAATAAAAAATGGTTGGTCCTTCTCGACATC
>JBBPND010000570.1:0-10107 GCA_038090655.1 Gastroboletus turbinatus | reverse complement strand
GCTTAAGGCCAAAGGAGGCTATACCAAGTACTGATATATCCAAAATACCAACTTTATTTTAAAAGTGAAAAAACTGTTGCAATGGTGTTGTCACTTTAAAATGGACATATCTCCACAGCCACTGGGCCAAATCACATGACCCAGAGACCAATTTGTAGCTGAGGGTGTTTATATCATTCCGTCTCATAATGCTAAGCAAGATTCCCATGGGTGTTGGTGGTGCGCTTCGGTTAGCATTGCAACGGTTTTTGGAGTCACTGTATATCTCCATACGAGTTTCATACTTATGATACAATAGTGATTGATCCTTTGATCCACCTTATGTGGATGGAAGTGAATTGGGAGTAAGATGAGGTTACCAGAGTGAAGAATGTCATTTTACAACAAGTAAGCCTGCTGTTACTGATTTTGAGACACTCAGCCCAGATGAATGACCACCATACTCAAAGTGAACCAGAGTTGAGTGGACTGCTTCCATCGACAATCTTGCCTGGCATGACAAACTGCAATCACTCCGGTAATACAATGTATCTCACCTCTCGATATTGCCTTCCAATGTTACATCCTCAACGACCATCAACTAGCATACAAATGGTCGAGCAGGAGTTTATGTCGTACATGACAGCATCTTGTTCTCCAGAGGGAACAGACCCTCTTTCGTTCTGGGCAGTAAGTGCAACAAGATAAACAAAATTACTGAGCGCAATGTTGCTAATCACATCTATTTTTTAGATTTCTCACAGCACTTATCCAACCCTCTATAAGATTGCTATGAATTATCTCCCAATACAAGCATTGACTGTGCCAAGTGAACATGTATTCTCCTCCAGCAGTGAAACCATGACGAAATGATGAAATCAAATCAGCCCAGTACTGATGGAGGTGCTTCAAATGGTCAAAATTTTCCTCAAGAAAGAGTGCTTAAATTTCATAAAGGGCTGGATGACTTCAACCATGCAAATAACTGTTGATGTTGATGATGTTGATGTCCTTGCGGCAATCATTAACAATAGCATCAACCACGAAGGGCTTGACTTGTGCATTGATCACGTTATTGGTGTCATTGGTGACTAGGAGGCTAATAAGGACAAGCTATCATAATTTTGTTGCACCAATCTCTTTGGTTGTATCGCTCTAACTATAGTAATATTGTCATTGCTACTGTTGCTAATAACTTGCTATGTTTTACCACACTCATGCTGAGCTGACTTACAGTGCAACCATCAATGCTGTGATCTCATCTGTTTTTTGAGCTTAGTCCTGTTTTCCAGTATCCATGGCAGTCACTACCTTTTATGGCTCACATTTTCCAAGTGCCAAGTCCTTCTCTATCTCCCACCTTGATCAACTTCAGCACCCTCAACCTGACCAACACCATCGGCAAGTATGCATATACCACCTTTGCCAACTACACAACCTCTCATCACTTTGTCCCATTACTACTCCCACTACTCACTCTGTGCAAAGACCATGCAACGAAGACTCTGATGATGACTTCCAGCCTGCAATCACAACCGGAAACTCTGCTGATTGAGTCCACCGCCAGAGCATTCGCTGTCAGTGCATCCAGTCTGAGCAGCGGCATTGCGCTGAACTTTGTGACAGCTACCACCAACTCAAGGACACCCTTCCTGTCTCCAACCAGAAGTCAAGTAAGGATTCCCTTCTTGACAACGCTACCACCTATGTCAAGTACCTGGCATCATCTCAATCCTCCACATTTTCAAATCACCATTGCTGGTTTAGTTAGCCATCAGCATGTACTTGGAGAGGACCACAGCACCTACACACATGCATTCTTTATTAGCCCTGATTTATATGCACATATCTCCCAAAGTAGGCGACTGATCACTGCTGGCTTCACTCCCTCCCCAAGTATTGGAAAGACATCAACATGCCTCTCATCATGCCTTGTTGCCACTCTTGTTGGGTAAGGGCTGTTTGTGGACACTGGACCCTGGTGTATTTGTTGGTTGGGATTTAGGATATGGGGTCTGCAAGGACTGTTGATGAAGTTGTCAAGGACATAATATGCTCCCCTTTAGTCTTTAGATACTCTTCATGATTCTGCTCCCATTGTGCTTGCCCCTCATCCTACTCCATCTATGATGTAGCACTGCTGTTCATGATTCCGCTCCCGTTGTGCTCGCAGCTCGCCCCTCGTCCTACTGCGTCTATGATGTAGCACTGCCATTTTTATAATCTATAGTCTACAGAACAACCATCATTTTCTATCCAGGTGTGATCAGTGACGACTCCAGCTGACTCTAAGCCAACAATGGCGACTTGAGCCAGCAATCTGGAGCCAGCAACTTGAATAGCCAGGGGCTGACTAACTCTGCATAGCCACTGACTCAGCTATTGCTTGAGTCAGCTAAAAGTCAGAGCTGCGATAACACTAGATCACCGACACTGCCATCTCCCAGGCACAGAAGACATACCTAAATCTTATCACAGATTTTGGTGATGCATTCCAACCCTATAACGTTGCTGGACGGGCCAGGATAGATCTAGGTAACCTCCACCAGGACTTAAAGGACCCTGCAGAATTTGAGAATTATGCCCTCTGGTTTGAGATACTTGCCGGGAAGGCTGGAATAAAGGATCAACCAGCTCTGATTGAGTGGTTCATCAAGGGCCTTAACTGCTGTCTTGCGGAGATGGTCCTCTCTTGTGATCACACTCAAACTTTGGATCAAGAAGGCTGCCCAATTTGCCAGGCAATGACGCCATATTCAGGACCTCCAAGGAGGTCGAGTTTTTATCTCCTCTTTCCAGACTTCTTCCCATCCCTGCCGAGACTCCAATGCTATGGATGTAGATGCTGTTCGGCTCTCTCCCACTCAGCGGGCTGATTATATGTGGAAAAACAAGTGCTTCATATGCCACAATGAAGGATGTTGTTCTAACAACCATCCTCATGGCACCTCCTCCTGTCCCAACCCAAACACAACTCCTTCTCATCCTCAGCAGAAGGCCAGGCAGGCAACTATCGCCCCTACATCTAAGGATCCTGTCTCCTCATACCTAGCCGGTCTTAAGACTTGGAAGGTCTCTCAGGATGATGTCATGAATGTTCTCAAGACTTGCTTCAAGGAGAATGAAGACAAATATGTCTTTGCCGATGAAGGGGAGACCATCTCTAGAGTAACCACAAAGGGTTTTTAGAACAGAGGGAAGTCTCGATGTCTTCGCCTCCGATAGTCATTGCTCCTGTATTTGTATCAGACGCCAAAGCCTCTTCAATATAAATTTCCCTCTCTGTCTTCGCATCAGAAGGAGCAAGAATTGTTGACACCACTGCCCTCATTGATAGTGGGGCCACTGGGTGCTTTATAGATCGTGACTTTGTCACTCAAAACAGATTACCTACCACTCACCTAAGGAAACCCCTGAAGGCTTGAAACATAGATGGGACTTCCAACAAGGAAGGGATTATATGGCATCAGGTAACCACTACCCTTCAGATCAGGGAAGTAGAAGAATGACAAGATCTTGTCATTAATTGCAGCTCCGAGAATGTCATACTCGGTTTGCCATGGCTTCGGGAGATGAATCCCAATATTAATCGGACCACCGGCACGGTTGCCATTCTGGACCGACCCAAGTCACTATATCATGACTTGCCCAGGGCAGATGAACAACAATATCTCGTTCATTATCTGGGACTCGACCCGGATATGCGCATTGCCCATTTATGGAAGAAGCATGTAGAACAAATGGCTCCTCAAACTCACTTGGTACGCAAAACGACCATTGCTACTGAGGTTGCAGCGAAGGAGGAGAAGTGAGAGAAGGTCCTACCTCCCCAGTACCAGGAGTACAATGATGTCTTCAAGAAGAAGGTCATCAACAAATTACCCCCATCTCATTCTTTTGACCATATCATCAATTTAAAGGAAGGCTTCACTCCTAAGATCGCCAAAGCCTATCTGTCAAAAGTGGAGCTCCTGGATCTTACCAAGAAAGGATCTCACTGGATGTGGGGCCCAGGAAGCTTTCCTGACAACAAGCCCAATGGCTCATGTTCCTGCAGGACTATGACCTCTTTTTCACCCATGTCCCAAGTACTAAGATGGGCCCTGCAGATGCCCTGTCCTGCTGTGATGAGGTGGAGACCTCCTTGGACAATCAGGACATCACCCTTCTACCCCCCGATCTATTTGTCTGAGCTTTGGACACTGCTATTGCTGACAAAATCTTGGAATCCACCCCCTCCAACCCCTTGGTCTTGGATGCCCTCCGCACTCTTGCCGATGGCTTCTCTCTCTTTCCCTGGGCCACCAAGGCTGATTGGCAATATGATGACCCCCACCTATATTTCAAGGGTCATCTTTACATCCCTGAATCTGCCTGCCAGGATATTGTCACCACCTTACATAATGGAGATGCTGCCAGCCACAGTGGTTATTTCCGTATGGTTAATCTGGTACAATGGGCTATTGGTGGCCTGGTCTTACCACTTATGTCCGACAATTCATCCTGGGCTGTGCTGTTTGCCAAGCCCACAAGGTTAACACTCATCCCACAATCCCCGCCCTTACCCTGCTTCCCCTAGCCACTTCGCATCCCTTCCAGCACATGTCTGTAGATCTCATCACCGATCTATTCCTGTCCCAGGATTTTGACTCAGTTTTGGTTGTGGTTGACCATGGGCTTACAAAGGGGGTAATTTACTCTCCTTGCCACAAAACAATTGACATAGCCAGTGTAGCTCGTCTTTTCTTCAAGAATGTCTTCTGACACTTCAGATTACATGACAAATGTATCTCGGACCAAGGTCCACAATTCACCTCAGCCTTCACATGAGAACTCTCACGGTCTACTCAAGGTGCAAACAGTTCACTACCAAGGGCAAGCCCTCTGCCAGGTGCGAAGAAAAATCCATCAAGACAAAGGAATTACTCTTTGTGTGTGAAGAGAACAACTACCTCGACTTCCTTGATGGCATTCTCAAGAAGCATGACAAACAGCAGTACAAGGTGTCTAGCAAGCAACGGTTATCATTCAAGTTCATCGCCTCAAAGGTAAAAGGGTATGTTTTTTCCCTGCATCCAAGTCCCAGTCTCATCAAATTTATATTTAGCCAATGCATCAGTGATGCAATGGACATAGACAACAAGCTAGATTACAAGAGCATGGTGCAAATTTTTTTCAACACTGGTGATCCTTTGGGTGTAATGAAGATTCTTGTGGACATGAAGAATATCAAGAAACTCCCGTCATATCAGGCTAGTAATGGTGACTCTGAGGGCGAAGAGTCAGATGCCTTGGACAATCACCAGGTTTCTATCTTTTTTTTTTCTAATCAGGCAAATTTCTAATGTATTCAATAAGATTCATGCCCTGTCGTTGAAAACAGCCTTAGACTTGGACATGCGGCTTGCTTGATGGCACATGAAGCTCATCAAAATGTACAAGAATGAGCATGATGAGGGCCTTACATATGTTGGACTGTCAGGTGCCATGCAGCTTACTCCAGCCATGGTTCTTGACTGGGCTTGGGCTTTGGTGTGTACATCAAATGATCACATTTCCAAAAAAAAATCTAATCAGTCTATAGGATGAAGGGCAGGCAATGCTGACCATGCCACCCAATATACCATCATTTGACATGGCCAACAAAGTGCTGATTTTGCACCCGGCACACAAGGCACAAAGCTACTCGCAGCCACCACTGTCTCCAAATCCAGCGCCCGACTTCAACTTGATTGTATCTACCTTATTGCTTCAGACATTGGTCAATTCTAATGTCTTCTCTCATGCTGCATCCACTCTGGCCCCATTGACACCTGTCCATCACACAGCAGAAAGGACCACCTCACCTCCACTTCCATCGCCTTCGCAGCTCTCCCAGTTCCTCAAGTATGCTGAAATGGATCTTGGTGTCACCGACACCACCATGTACGAGTGCAAACTTCTTGTGCAGCACATTGGTCCTGACATTTTCGGCGATATTGATGACAAGATGCTTCAGGAAATTGGAATTCCAAATGGTGATATCGTTCATTTGAAGAGAGGTTGTACTGTGTGGTGGAATGGTCCTGATGCAAAGCGCAAGTGCTGCAGCACTGATCAGAGCCCAACGGGCCAATCAAGGCAGGCAATCACTGATTCTGATGGTCCACTGAAGAAAAAAAATTGCTTACGAGAAGAAGTATCATGATGGGGGTAGTTGTCGTTTCACAGGACCTCCAATGGAACCTGGTGATGACAATGGACCCAAAGATCATGATCTTTGGTACCAGTCTGCAGACCATGGGATTTGGCTTCCCATTCTGAAAGGTTATGTCGTTTGCAAGGAGGATGTAGAGGATTCTGCCGACGGTTCGTTCATGTACTAGGATATCAACGTTGTTTGCATAGTCCAAATCTAGTTTTGTGTTGATTGTGTCACACTAAGTCTTGTCCGAAGCCAATCTCACATCTGTCATTTTGTACATGATTGTACATGATAACAATCATAGGATAGATGGTACACTACACGATATAACCTGATGCTCGAAAAAAGCCCTCTACCTTGTCCAGTGTGATAGTTTGGCATGCATGAGCTATTGCAGTCATTGAAAAATCATTGGTGTGGTGGCAGAAGTATGCCTTGATTGCAGCGAAAGCTTGCTCGATGGGATTATAGTCAGGGGAGTAGGGAGGAAGGAAGAATAGCTGCAAACTATAGCAGGTAGTTAGTAGAGATTGAACAGGTGTAGGTATAGGACATACAGTGCATGTCTTCAATGAGAACACAAATGTCCTCACTCTGGTGAATGCGGCAATTGTCCATTACAATGATGCTGCAGGGACTGGGGTATGGGGTGGTGAGAGGCATCTGTGTGACGATGAGTAGATTAAAAGCATATAGGTGGGAGATATACCACATGTTCCTGCAAAATTTTCAAAAAGCATTGACTGTCAACTGGGCCTTCAACGATGTCGTACGCAACGATTCCATCAAGAGTGATGGCAGGAATAATGGAGAATCTGACACTGCAGATGAAGCATTTCCTGACACGGCAACAAACACCTTTTGTTGACCATCCATGTTGACAGATGGACGTTCATTTATCCTTGGCCACTTTGTCAATAAAAACCAGCATATTCGGGTCAGGCACCTCTGCAGCAATATGATTCATATACAACACGCATGTCTCTTACTTCAGCCAGCTATTGGCCCACTCAGCTGTGCTTGGGGTCCTTTTCCGGTTGTCTCCGAGATGCAACTTTTGAGAATATGTTTACCACATACTTATGAAAACAGCTGTAATGTGTCTTCATGCTCAGTCATCCACCTGGATACTGGACCCACCGTCAATGCTTCTTCACGCTTTTTGGATGGATTGAATGTATGGTATGTCAATGCGTTTTTACGCTTGACTGCTCTCTGAAGCATCTTCATGCTCAAAGCGATAAAATGCCACCCATTTCCCATGAGAGGACTATGTCTCTCTGGACCTTGGGATTTCAAACAGCATTTAGGAATTCACGAATTTTTCGCCTCCATTTTCTCTCACTGATTATGGCTAGTACTGATGCTCACCCCAATCCAGATACATTCCCCATGTCTTCAACCACTTTCAACTCCCTTCCTCATCTCAACAGCACGAACTACTGTCACTGGGCTATCAAGATGGAATCCTACCTCCGATCCTTGGGCCTCTGGTCCATCATCACTCAGGGTAAACCCAACCATGTCTATGACACTATCAACCCCATCAAGATTGTCACGGATTGCACTGAAGCCATAGAAGCTTGGGACGACAAGGACGACAAGGCCCTTGGGTCTATCCATCTTAAGCTTGAACCTCACATCCTCTCCCGCTTCGTGATGAGAACAGCACCAACGACATCTGGGACAAACTCAAGGACACCTACAACAAACCCACCATCGCCTCTGCCTTTGCAGAGTTTAAAACGATGATGGACACCACCCTGGACTCCTCTCACCCGGCCCCAGCCTTTGCAAAGCTGAACTCGCAGTTCACTCACCTTGAGGAAGTTGGATACCCAGTATCCAACAAAATACAGATTATGATTGTGTTATTGAAACTCCCACACTACGCGGACATCCTCTCCCAGTTGGTCAACCAGACCGACCCCTCCGTGGCCCTGGCCACATCCACTTCGGCTTCAGCCAATGCCTCTGCTGTCATCAAGGCAGCAACCTCTCTTCCTGAGCTTGAACAGCTCATCATGGCCGCCTGGCAGCAAGCCTGCACCTGGTGTAAGCCCACCTCTGAATGTGCCAACAAGATTTCCGCTGTCAAGCAGAAAGGGGGAGACCCTACATTCAATGAGCAACAATCCAAGCCTCAGCAGTCCGGAGGCAACAATGGTGACAATGGCAACAGTGCCAAATGTCAATGTAAGCAGAGCAAATGCTCTACTGAAGGTCAGGAGAAACAGAAGAAGCGGAAGGAGAAATTCACCACTGCCACCTCCAACACGACCGCATCATTCGCATTCGCTGCCCTGCCATCATCTCTCCTGCCAGCCCATCAACATTCTCCACCACCATGGACCCTTGGGTCCTCTCACATATGCCTGGCATCTCTTACCATGGGGAGCCAGCATTTCCTCAAATGCGGCATACCATCACCCTTGCTCATTGTCTCGAGGTTACACTGACCATCGAGACTGTCTGCACTCTGGACCCCATCACAAACCGATGCGAGGCTCCTCAAGTCGCACTGCCCTCCTTCCGTCCCCTCCTTGCTCACATTGACGAGCTTTCGATGGAAATGTCGGAGATTCAATATGATGAAGAGGACTGTGTCTCCCTTGGGTCATCGGTACCAGAACCTGAGGAATATGATTTTGACATGACAGACTACTATGGGAATGACAGCTACGACAAACTCAGTGAGAATTCCCAGGATACTCTGCCTTCCCCTCCTCAATCATATCCCTTCCGACTCTTGTTTGATAATGTGGATGCCCATCCTGCTCTCAAACTTGCCCTCACACCAGGAGGCCCTACCACCCTCACCGAAAAGCATGGTGTACCAACTACTGGCCCCTCTGCTTTCAGTCAGGCTTTCACCAATGACGAAGTAGATGGAGACAATGTGCGAGGATCCACAGCTGGATTCATGGACCCTCCATCTGCAGTGTGGGATGAAGATGATCTCAATGAGATCTGGGGTGAGGAATCATTGTGTGTACCTCCATCCTTGCATTACACAGACACTGACACGTGACCTTCTTTGCCACAGATTGTAAACTATATATTTACATGTTCATCTTTAGTAGGTAGTGAAAAATGGACACCTGTACCTACTGGTTCACCCTTCAACATGTGTGATGATTGTGAGAAAGTCACTGGCAAAGGAAAGCAATGCACTCATGCACATCGAGTCCCAGACAATGTCTGGCTTTTGGACTCAGGGGCTTTGGCCCATTTTACACATAAACTCAGCGACTTTGTCGAATACATTGAGTACAATGAACTGAGATACTCGCAAACTGCAAATGGCAAAGCTTCTGTATTAGGAGAGGGCACAGTTGTCATCAACTATAATGGATCACATGTGCGTTTATCGCTGGTAATCTACATGCCCCATTGTAATCTCAAGCTCATCTCTATGGGCACCTTATTAAAAGATTGCTGCATTTCAATCAGTGCTGGTCCCAACCACATTGATTTCACCAATAAATGTGCAAAGCGCAAGCTCATGTCGTTTCATTCACATGGCATGGACACTATGTTCTGAATGTGTGCACCATCTACAGTGACTCCAAAAACCGTTGCAATACTAACCCAGATTATGTTGTGCTTTGCGCACCACCAACACCTGTGGGAAGCTTGCTTAGTATTGGTGGGACGGAATGACATACACACCCTCGGCTACAAATCGGTCTCTGAGTCATATGATTTGGCCTGGTGGCTGTGGAGATATGTCCATTTTAAAGTGACAACACCATTGCAACAGTTTTTTCACTTTTAAAATAAAGTTGGTATTTTAGTGAAATCAAGTGATATTTCCCATTGTTTGGTCATACAAACAAAGATACACATATAAATATTGTGTCTGAGTTTTAAAAAGTTCACACGCTTCTTGATTCCCAACCACCATCATCATGAGATCTCTTTCTGCTACTCAGAAGAATACC
>JBBPND010000569.1:0-10108 GCA_038090655.1 Gastroboletus turbinatus | reverse complement strand
GATTTGATACATAGTTACATAATTGAGTCAATGACTAGCTATTTTGAATTGACCATATCTCTATGGATAGTAGTCTAAATTACATAATTCCTTTTTTGATGGGTAGTCAAGAGTAGGTACATGTAGTCACTTACCGACACTTTGGCTCTGTTTGTCCATGCCCCTGAGCTATATAACATATACTCCAAATTCTCAAAACATTGACTCAATTTTGGAAGTCACTGTACATCTCAGTGTCCTGGAGACCACTGACCCATTCTCTCCTTATGACTTTGGGCAGCCACTGTACAGAAGCTTATCCCTTCTTTCTCCATCACTGGTCCAAGCGCTCAAAGTCTTCCAACCAGTACACAGGATGCTACAATGACCAAACAGCATGCAACAAATCTATTGCAGTGGCTTGAGGGATTGGCACAACTATGTAATGACACGTCTAGCACATTGCACCCTGAGGTGAGTCCCACACACCTGCAAAGTAGATGTAATGTTTTACATTCATCATAGGTTGTGAAAGAAATGAAGGTCATACTACAGCTCGAACAAAACAAGGATGATCATCCCTGCATCTGACACCTGTTAGAAGATATAGGCATCACCCTCTCAGTGACTCTTAGGGAACTAACCCAATTGCTGATTATGTCATTTGTTCTAAGACATCCTTCAAAGACACATTGGAGCAAATTGCCCGATACTTCCACACTCTTCGTGACAGAGGAGTGGCAGTAGATGAGACCACACAGAGAGGCTTTCCGATATTGACAAGCCTCTTGGAAAGTGGATGATAACCATAACATGACTGAGGCTCTGTATTGGTACTGTAGTCCATCAACACTACTGTCTACAAGAACCCACTGTATCCTTGTGAGCTACATGTTGGACAGTCGTAATATTGTGAGGGTGCTTCATCCAACATCCCAGCTACCTCCCATTCTTCCAGCAAATCTGTAGGAACATCCATCGTCTTCCAGTCCTTCTGAGTAAGGCCCTGCTTCGCTTCCTCCATTTCACTGAATATTTGCCATGCTAGCTCAGATAGCTGACCATTTCCAACAAGTCCGTGGTTCTTTCCCCTTTGTACTGGCATGCACAGTATGGCATAGAAGCTTTTGTGATATGGCCAAGTATCCAACACCTTGGTAGCATCTCCCACTATCGCAGGAAGACTATCAGAAATTGAAGGGAGTGTCTGTAAACAGGCCACATGGTGCCACATTTGCAGAATCTACAGAAATACTGAATGGTTCGATCTGGGCTATAAGGCCTCAGACATTGTGGGCAGGATGTCATAGCCTGATGTTGTCGAGAAACATCAATGGATGAATGTATGCAGTTAAGTTAGTTAGCTAAGTGCTATTGGCAGTGATGATCTCTCTTACACTGATTTGATATTGGACTGATATATTGGCCCTTCTTTTGCCTTGTCTACATCCCTTCACCTTTGATTCCTCAAGCATGGGCTTCATGGTCCATCACCAGTATAGATGTCCTGGCTCAATGGTGCCAGCGAAGCATGCATTGTCATCAAAATGATGAATGACCTCATCCACTTTCAACATGGCACATGTCATAGTTCAGTTTAAGTGTATATTGAGACACACTTATACTCAATGCAGGCACCATCTATAATATGCAACTCATCACACAGAATGAGTTTATTGAATGCCATGTAGGAAAAGAACCTGGAAATACAAATTAGCCTGATGTGCTAGTCAGGATCTTGATGCATACATCTGCCCTCGGAGATCTTGCTTGCAATGAAACCATTGTATCAGCATCCAAATGACCTTGGGCTCACGTCCATGCTGTGAGGTTCATGAACAAGAGTTATGATCAGATGCCACACCTTCACACCCATCATCTCCACCCTGATGTCCTTGATTTTGGCCTGCCATCTTTCTTCATTGAAGGCTTTCACTGTCACCCTGTCAACATTTCCCTTGTCAGCAGCACAAGAGTTCACATCAATGATATCACATGATACTTACAAGTCCTCCCTGTAGAAGGCATGAGCATCTACAAAAATACATCAACTCCATGAGAGAATCTTGAGAAACTAGATTCTACCACTACCATCTGTAATCTGATTTGTGACTATCATCAGGTGTGAGGAGGGTCTCTAAGCATCATTGGCTGCCCAGTGGATATGTATCTGTTGCATAAATAAATAAGTATAAACCTTTGTGTTGAAAAAGCATAGTAACAAAGTGTAGCAAACATACCCACAAAAGTGTAGCAAAAGTGTAGTGAAAAGTACTGCAATGATAGTAGTAAAGCTAACAATTCTGCCCTGTTAGAATGATAGTAACATTCTCTAAGGTCCATAAAATTGTTGAATAGATACTTTCAAGTTTGTGACTTACTGTACATATCTCCAGAATGACCATATAAGTAGTAAGTGCATATATATGTAGTTAATTGTGGTGGTTAAAAGGAATGATGCATCAGTGTTAAAGCCAAGTGGCAAGAACACATGCGATCCACATGCATTTTATCTGTATTTGGAAATACAACATGTGTATGCCCATTATGTCTAAAGTAGGTTGATTGGGTTGGTGTATGTCCGCCAATTGATACATGTGTCTGTTTGCATGTGCAATTGAAAATATTGATGTATTTCTGCAAATGAACACATGTGTCAATTTGCGGAATGTGGTTCACAACAACAATGTATTCCTGCTGTTTGCAAATCTCTGTGGAAAACAATTTCTGAAAAGTCGTGCCTCGGAGATAGCCGGGAAGGGATCCTGGGCGCAGCTGAGTGAGTGGCCTGTGCAGCTGAATAAGCATGTTTGTTTTGCACCACGTCCCCACCATCCATGCCAGGACCCTACCATGTTGTGCCTCCCAACGTCAAAGCTTGAATCTCACTCCTGTACAATGACAACCATAGCATCAATGATATCTGCCACATACTAGGTATCAAGAAATCTCTAGTTTACAGGACGCTCTCTTTGTACTTGAAATATGGCACCATCACCAACCCAAGCAAATATTCTCGCACAACTGGGCGCCGTTGACTCCTCACCTCTGCTGACATCGCTTTCATTTCCACTGTTATTCAGAATCGCAACACCATCTACCTTGACGAGCTTCAGTGTGAACTTTGGGCCAAGCATCAAAATTTCGTGACACTTTCAAATCTCCTTCAAACACTCCAACGTCTTTCCATCACACGTAAAGTCGTTTCGTGTGCAGCCGCAGAACGAAATGAAGAGACACGTGCGATCTATATGAATCAGATTGCTGCTGATGTGCCAGATCCGAACATGCTTCTTTTTATCAATGAAGCAGCCAAGGATAAGCGGACATCCACCCACCAATATGGGTGGTCGGGAAAGGGTGTCCGCTGCTGTGTCAGCAGATTCTTTGTTCAAGGAACAAGGTTCTCAATCCTTCCTGCCATCACTCTTGATGGTATCATTGCGTACGATATCATAGAAGGACTGGTCAACAGTCAGCGCTTCATGAGATTTTTGAAGGAACATGTGGTACATCTTCATAGTTCATGTATAGTATTGACTTATCTTTTGTACAGATGCCTCTCACCCACCCGTATCCTGGTTCCTGCAGCATTATCGGCATGGACAATGGCCACATCCATAAGACCAAGGAGGTCCGCATGCTTATCCAAGACATGCACCATACGTACATCAATAGTACATTGTTCTTTACACAGTACTAACTACTACTAGTTTGCAAGCTTATCTTCCTCCCCCCCTACTCTCCCGATTATAATCTGATTGAACAAGCGTTCTCAGCGATCAAGGCATACTTTCAGTGCTACCTTGACGACTTCTCAATGACCACAATTGTACACACTTGTCAGAGCATTACTCCTGACAAGGCAGAAGGCTTTTTTCGGGTGTCAGGCTACATTGTGTAGTGAGAAATGGACCTAGTACTGTAGTTGTTAGTTGTAGAGCCTTGCAAATTACTCCTGCAATGAATGTACGGTCATTGTAATGAATTCATGGCGAAAATATATTGAAAGGCTAACAATGCAGATATTGTCCTATTACTTGAAGAAACTATTCTAAACCGTCGTCATCACTATCCTCACAAACAATAAATCCTCTTGGAACAGGAAGCCATGCACTATGATCTGTAGACTGGTACCAAAGATTGTAGTCTTTTGGTCCGTCGTCATCCCCAGCAATCATCGGAGATCCAGTGGAGCGGCAGCCACCGCCATCATGGTACTTCTTCTCATAAGCAACCCTCTTCTGGGGTGGACGAGTAGGCAACCTGAATTGACTCTGATCAGTGTTACTATGCTTATGCTTCACATCAGGACCATTCCACCAGGTGATAAAACCCTTTTTCAGATGGATTATATCGCCGGCCGGAATCCCAATCTCCATAGTGAGTATTCTGTCGTCAATTTCAGGGAGGATGTCAGGGCCAATGTGCTGCCCCGCAAGTTTCCGCTCAAATGCAGTAGCGTTCTCGACATGAAGCTCTGTCTCTGCATATTTGAGAAACCACATAAGCTGGGAAGGGGACGGAATTGGAGGGGAGGTGGATCTTTCGGGGACAGAACAAATGGGCATCATTGGAGCTGGAACCGTTGGAACTGTGGCCATAGTTGGATTACAAGCTCTGGATGAAAGATTGGCTAAAATCTGAAGAAGAATGACGGATGTGAGTGAGTTGATGTCCGGTGCAATGTTTGGACTCGGAGATGGTGGGGGTTGTGAAGCAGCTTTCTGAGCCTGTGCCTTGCATGCCGGGTGTAGAAACATCACCTTGTTGGCGGCATCAAACGAAGGGATGTTAGGCGGCATGTTCAACATTGCCTGGCCTTCCTCCTACGGACAAATTAGATATTTTTAGCTTGAATCTACAGAGTATACTATACCAAAGCATGGGCCCAGTCGAGCACCATCGCTGGAGTAAGCAGGATAGCGGTATCCAATGGTGCAATATATGTCAGGTGGCCATCATCACCGTCCTTGTGTATCTTTATGTCCAGGATATGATAAAAAAATAAATACTTGGTTATCATTAGATATACTTAACTCTTCATCTCCGGACTGGCTGTTTGCTTGATGCGATGGGAGTTTCTTGACATGCTTCATGTCGACCAAAAAATAAATACTTGGTTATCATTAGATATACTTAACTCTTCATCTCCAGACTGGCTGTTTGCTTGATGCGATGGGAGTTTCTTGACATGCTTCATGTCGACCAAAAATTTCGTTGCTACACCAAGGTCACTGGCACTGTTACATTACTTTCTTTCTTCTTGTTACTTGTTCTTCTTCGTCTTGTTCTCGTCTTATGTCTCTTGTCTACTATGGACTACGACCAAGCTGTTCCTGCCCCGTTTGGTCATTCTACTCACACCCTTCGCCCTTGTCCCCATTGAGTTGTATTACTTAAACCTTCCCCGATGTTCCATCGGATTCCTTGTTGCTTATCTCATCTTCTGGCAGTAGTATTTAAACCTGTCGTCTCAACTCCTTGTACTCTCTCTAACTTAGACCTACTTTCGTATCTGGTCTATATACCTTGTCCTTGAAACCTCTGGTTCTTAAAGTCTTTGTTCTACTTCGAGTGAATGCTACCTCAACCTCGTTAACCTCAATGATGTTGAGCTTTCTGAGTCTTTGACCCTACGATGACTAGCCATCGTCAGAACTTCTGACTGACTAATCGTCTTCGGATCCTTGATCTCCTACTGTTACAAACCTAACCCTAACCTAAGGGTTTAGCTAAGTGTTATCTTCTCACATCACGTGACCTTTGCACGTGACTAATTACGTAATGTATCACATGACTTCTTTTCCCTTCAAATCACGTGATTGCTCCAGACCATGACGTCACACCTCATGGACTACACGTTTATTTAATCTCCGTCGTCTAGATCATTCTAGAACGATCTATGTATCTAATGACATCATACGATGTCATACCCTTTACCCTAAGAGCCTGCCCTAAGCAGCTCGCACGGACCATAGCCATAATAAGTACAAACATCATGTATCGTATATATACCTTGCAACTAGCTCCACAAGAACTCAGTCAAGTTCTTGTTGGAATTCCCCAACGTCCTTGTTCTCTATAACTTTCTCCAGTCTACTTGTGTGAAGTGACCAAGGTCCTTATTGGATATTGGGTTGCTAACAGTATGTATGTACAGCATGTATATAAATCTGGGTATCCTAGTACTTGGTATGAGCTCCTTTGGCCTTTATAAATGCTGCAATCCTTCTAGGCATGCTTTCTATCCATTTCTGACACTGTTTCTCATCAATCTTCCCCCACTCCTCCACTACCCTTTTCCACAGTTGATAAGCTCCTGTAGGAGCTCTCTTATAAGCTGAGAGGCATCTCTTGAGATGATTCCAAGTATGTTCAGTGGGATTAAGATCTGGAGACTGTGCAGGCCAGTCCAAAAGCTTGATTTCCTGCTCTTCAAACCAGATCTGGGCTCTTCTGGAGGTATACTTGGAATCATTATCCTGCTAGAAGATGACCTCATCTTCAAAATTCCAGATTCCTTCCATGTTCTGCAGCAATCCTGCCTCCAAAATGGCTACATACTGTTCAGCATCCATTCTTCCCTTCACCTCACTCAAAACCCCCACTCCATTCCACTCTATGCAGCCCCACACCATTAGTGAACCTCCTCCAAACTTCACTATACTTTGGACCTCTCTAGCAATCAGCCTTTTTCTTTTTTTTTCCACACATACCCTTGCACAGCTGACTCAATCCTATTGATCTTGATTTCATCTGATCATATAACCCTCTTCTAGTGCTCCATAGTCCAATGCTGGTATTTGAGAGCAAAAGCTAATCTCCTCTTCTTGTGACCACTAGAAAGTAGGGGTTTCTTTTTCTTTACCACAGCCTTTCATGAGGCTTCCTTGAGGGTATTTCTCACAGTTTGAGGGCAGATAGGAGCATCAATGATAGAATTGATGTATTAAATGGCATGAATAGCATTCCTGGCCTTTCCAGTAAAGATTTGCTGAACAATAGCCCTCTTGTTGGTAGGGGTAAGCTTTGAAGGATGGCCACCATGAAGCCTAGTGTTCTCTGGCTGGAGTTCCTGAAGAACCTGGCATGCTGTAGACTTCCCTAGGCCAGTTTTGGAAGCAATTTTGCTAGAGGAAAATCCATGAGAGGAGAGAAAGATAATATTGTTTCTTTGAGAGGTAGAAATGGGTTTCATGGTGATGGTGGAAAAATAAGCATGGAAAGGTGGGGTTTATATATGTTGTCTAACACTCAGTTACATAAATCAAAACTTACATATTATGGCTTGGTCTGTATGAGCTGCTTAGGGCAGGCTCTTAGGGTAAAGGGTGTGATGTCATGGTGACATCATAAGGTACGTAGATCGTTCTAGAAGAGTCTAGATGATGAAGATTAAATAAACATGATGAACACATGTAATGGGTCTAGGCCACATTCACACAGTCACATGCAGTCACGTGATTAGAAGAAGAGAGAAGTCACGTGATACATTACATAATAAGTCATGTGTAAGGTCACATGATGTGAAGAACTAAGATAACCATAAGTTAGGGTTAGGGTTCATAATATTACCCCCCCTCTATGGATCAACTTCCAGGCAATTCCATGGTGTGGGATATTCTGTGAAGTTTTCGTAAGGGTTAAATAAGGTTTGAAATGATGTGTTCGCCATTCAAAGTTGTTGGGGTGCGCTTGGTTTGGATTTGTAAAAGTCCCATATCACATCCTTCATGTTTGAAAGGTTTCCTTCGAGTTCCCATGTACATATGGTCCTTATCAGAGTAGCCTTTCCAATGGACTAGAAATTCCAGTTTACGCCCCTTTAGACGTGAGTCGCATAAATAATCCACTTTGTATTCTACATCACCTTCATCCATGACAGTAACAGTGCCAGGCTTGTACGTAATCTGTCCAGGTAGTTGTTCCTTGTAAGGTTTGACTCGGCTGATGTTTACTACATCGTGAATTTTCATAGAGTTTGGTAGTTTGAGTTTAACCATGTTCGGTCCTACCATCTCAATAACATTATAGAGGCCCAGCCACCTTTCCATGAGTTTGCATGACTGTCTTGTCTCACATAAATTAAGGTTTGTGGTACTAAGCCACACTTTGTCATCCCATTTATAAATAGGGGCTTCTGAGTGGTGTTTATCCACTTGCTTTTTCATTTGTGCCTGCGTGTTTTCTAGAGAAGACTTTGTATCGGCTAGTGTTTTAGTGAAGTCATGGGAAAATGATATGGCTGCCGGAGCCTTTGTTTCTTTGGGTTCAATTCCCATGCAAGGGGAGTATGAACATGTGACTTGGAATGGTGATTTCCCTGTCACGGAATGAACCTTGTTATTATAACTAAATTGTGCCAGCGCAAGCCATTCTATCCATTCATGCTGTTTCTCAGCCATATAGAGCCGTAGATACTGCTGCAAGTCCCGGTTTAACCTTTCTGTCTGCCCGTCAGTCTGGGGATGGAAAGCCATAGACATGCGTAAGTCTATCTTTAGCATCTTGCCAAGATCTTGCATGACTTGTGTGGAGAACTGTGGACCTCGGTCTGATATAATAGAGTATGGGAGACCATGCGTTCACCAGACATGATCTTGGTAGAGTTTCGCCGTTCCTAGTGAGGTAATGGTCTTTGTTGTGGGAATAAATACTGCTTCTTTACTAAAACAGTCTACAACCATGAGGATGCTGTCAAAGCCATTCGACTCGGGGAGATCTGTAGTGAAATCTGCAGATATGTCCTGCCAGGGTCCTTCTGGAATAGGATTAGATAATAGTTTCCAGAACATTTGTTGGCTTCATCCGAGCGCATCTTTCATATCGGGAGCAATAGTTTTTAATATCTGCACAAGAACCTTGCTAGAAGTAGTAGCGTGAGACTAACTCTAAAGTCTTCTCTGTGCCACTGTGTCCTGTGAGCGTGGAATTGTGGTACATGCTAATAATATCCTGACAGAGCTGTTTGTCCTCAGGCACATAGATTTTTCCATTGATATGTGCATAGCCTTCTTTGTCAAGTTCAAAAGCTGCTAGTGCATCTTCTTTTTCTTTAGATTGTGCATCCCTGACACAATCTAAGATCTTCTCTTCAAGTCCATGGATTCTCACACTCATTTGGGTGCGAATTCATTCAGCTGGAATTACTGTCATTGCCTTATTGTCATTTTCAATGCCAACAGTGTGGTCTTCATGTCGGCTAAGGGCATCAGCTTTTCCCATGGAAGTTCCTGGCTTCCAAACTAGTTTGTAGTTGAATCGTGAGAGGTAGAGAGCCCATCTGGCTTGTCTTCAATTTAGATCTTGAGATTTCATAAAATATTGGAGATTGGCATGATCTGTCCAAATCTTGAATTGTTCGTGTGCACCTTCTAGATAGTGGCGCCATTGTTCTAATGCTAATATGATGGCCAGCATCTCCTCACTGGCTATGGCATAATTATGTGGTTCCGGTGACATTGAATGTGATGAGAATGCCACGGGGTGCCATTTGCCTTCCTTTTCAATAGATAGTACGGCGCCAGTGGCGAAGTCAGATGCATCTGCTTCTATCCTGAACCTACAATCACTATCGGGGTATGTAAGTATAGGTGCCGTGGTAAAATGTCCTTTCAGCATGTCAAACGTGTTTTGTTCTTTTTCTATCCAGTACCAAGCTAGATCCTTTTTGGTTAAGTCATTAAGCGGTCTAGCCACGATAGAGAAATTTTTGATGAAGTGGCAATAGAAGTTCGCCAAACCTAAGAAGTTTCTAACTCCTTTGACATTTGTGGGAACTGGCCATTCGGTGATTGCTTTAACCTTGGCAGGTTCCATTTCGATTCCCTTTTTGGATACGTGACAAAATACAGCTCACTCCAGAAGGTATTCCGGTTCTCCGGGCCTCTGGAGAATAGATCCAGATACTCCACTTACTTTGGAGTCAGGAGTTACAACTCCACTTGCTCCGGAGTTAGGAGTTACAACTCCGGAGCACAAACCATTCTTACGGTACAGTGCTGTCACTTGGTAATACCTCCTGACAGCAGTTACTATACCTTTCCCTTCCTTCATCTTCCCTGACACTTATTGAGGTACGAGTGTGCCTCCACCATACACTACATAAACTTCCATTTCATCTCCC
>JBBPND010000568.1:0-10117 GCA_038090655.1 Gastroboletus turbinatus | reverse complement strand
GTCACGGTGTCAAAAACTTCTAGCGAATATCGGCGAAATGACTCGAATCGCGATTGCTCACTTGAACGGGAATCCTGGAGGATCTGATTTCCGTGGATGACGGTATTGATCGTTTGATTGCCTTGCACTGTGGACCGCGCGTTGTAATACTGGTCCCGATGGACTTCACTAAAGGTGGAATGACTGGCATCGATATGGGACGAGTTGTTGAACTTCCATGACTGCAACGGTACAGCTCTTCGTGACTCTTTGACAGTACAAGCGCTGTTTCAGCTAAAGGGCGTTCAACGTCCGCCAGATACCTGTGCTTCCCGTTATACTAGTCAGGATGGACCGAGAAGTTATGTATGTACTTTGCGACTGGATTCTTTGGTTCAAGGTTGTGAGGTCGGACCACGTACTACTGTGCGATCTCCGTGACTGCGGAACCGGTATTTGCCGAGAAGGTAAAGGTAAAGGTACACGTCGGAACGCAAAAATCAAATAGTGTACAATTGCCGGAATCCAAGTTTTTTTTATGTAACCCATATTATAAACACATTCATACTGCATGCATACAATAAAATAAGAATTTGGTCAACGGAGATGCCAAGAGTGACATCCGGCAGAGATATCCCACCTATTACGGGAAGGATGCTTAGCGCATAGCACACCAGTGTAGAGTTGGTGTGCCTGCGTTAATTGTCAGGGACCATGCATACATGTTTGTTACAATTATAATACGGATAAATTGGAAAATTGACACCAAAAATTATACAGTACACATTAGCCCCAATCAAAGTTGCTGAGGTTCACCAAAATGTCGCGTAGTACAGAAACTTCATGAAGAATGTGGGAACCTTACATAATGTAATCACACTTGCACATTTGAGCTCCGAACGTACCAAATATTACATTATGCGAAAGAGAGAACGTGTGAACATTATGTAATGTAAATCGCACCTCCAATTTGAGCTCCTATCAAATCAGACACCTGAATGTACATCATCAACCATACGGTCTATAATATACCATGTACTGTGCTCCTCTGATTTGATCGGAGCCCAAACTTAAGGTGTGATTTAAATTAAATAATGTTCTCTTTTGCATAATGTGATTTTTTCAAAGTGCTTGGTGCGGCTAATGATGTTCGGAGCTCAAACTTGCTGGTGTGATATATATTACATACAGTTCCCACGCTTCTCATGAAGTTTTGTGTAATGAAGTTGTGGTGAAAATCGCAACTTTGAGGTCCCCAAATATTATATGCAAATATCCACAAACATACCGCCTATCACACCTGGCTTCCAAGGACGAGCTGACGTCCGTAGAGGTATAATTACATCACGTGGTATCAAGAAGCCTCATCCTAGATTCGTCCAACAAATCACTCGTAGATGGTCAGCGAGTTGAACTCAAAGTACGCATTTGTAAACACATTGGGGTTCGCATTCACATAGTCTGACGTTCGCCAAACAGATGTGGTCAAGTCTCCTGTACCGTCTAAAAATAGGATCCACTTTGTGACGCTCACCTGAACAGGTCGAGGGGCATCCAGATGCCGCGTAAACGTAGGAGTTACCAGCCCAATCGCCACCTGTTACACACCGGATCCATAAGAACGGAAAGGCAATGAGTGGAAGGAAAAGTACCTAGAGGAACCCAGTGGATGCTGTATTGTCGTGAGCAAAGCAACAATACAGTACAGAAATGATAAACGAATTGAAAGCTATACATAGTACACACAGGTTACCGGTTAAGGGTGGCCACCGCACCGGGCACCCGGCAAATATGAGGCGCATATCCTGGGAAATACTTCTCCAGCTACAATCAAACGTAGCCAATGATTGATTTGACAAGTGCTGCAACTTCCTTTGCCATGAGCTCTAAAGCAGGCTAAGATACAGAAACACTTTCTCCAGCTGTAATCAAAATGTTGCCGATCGACAGGCCCGATTTCGGCGACGTCTTGAGAAAATACTCGGACACGCTAGGACTTGCGTGCCTCCACACTACCGAGGACCACAATGACTTGACTGCCTGCGTGTACCGACAAACATCAGCGTTCTGTTACCCGCTTGGTGAGGGCTCTGCTATACTAAATAAACACGGTCTGCCATCAATCTGAAAGAAGGGTCTTTCCGCGTGACTTACTTGTGAAGTATGTAGGTAGAGCGACTCCCCAAAAGTAACATGCCGGTGGACTAGGAGGGGGAGAGACCAATCCTTGGTGACGGAAGCAGCCTAGTCAAACAGGGACAGCTGGGCGGAAGATGGATAGGTAACGCAGGGACAGCATCAATCATCGTGTTTCTTATAAACTGCAGAACCTCATCGGATAGTTTTATCAACCGATAGAGTGCTACCAATTGATGCACATGCCATTAGGCACGTTCCAAACATTATGCACATCCAAATCTTGGTCAAGCTTGTCGGCAACGAATTGATCGCGAAACTGACGCGGCACTCCACTAAGAGGAGGCGATGGATCAATTGTCGCGACACCTAATACCATTGAAGTCGGCCCCCCCGCGGACGTCTGGGTGCAGATACCTCGGAGTACGTCTCAAAAGGTCATACCATATACAGGAACGACCGTGAGCTTACCTGAGTTCAGTTTGCAAAGACGATAAACTGATCGATCTACTATTGCTGGTCTGATCAGCGTCTCCACGGTGCTTTGCTTATGGAGCAATGCAAGTTGTTTCTGACAACATCGGTTGGCGTTCTGGACTCTACTCGCAACACTTCATGAGCAGGGGGAAAGAGGAGAACCTTATGAGGTCAGTAATCGCTAAGGATTGGATTCGGCAAACAACAAGCAGACGAAGCCCTCGAGTGTAGAACTTGAAGACAAATTCGCCCCTGGCAGTCACCATGACGAATACAGTTGCCTCTCAAGTTCGTCGCACTGTCCCGCGGCGCCACAGGATGTCCACAGTTCATACTCTTCTAGCATTGCACGCAGCAGGGACAATTTGGCAAGGCTGTGCCTATCAAAATGCTAACATTTTGAGACACATATACTCGAATATATGGATAACTATTATCAGAAAAACAGTACTGCCAGGGTAGATGGAACGAAACTTTGCCGTGGTGTGAAGCTACTGCTGTCCCAGCCGTGAAAGGACAAGCTTATAAGATGGAGGAAATTCCGGTTATCATAACATCCTACATCCATTTTCCAGCTGGAAACCAAGCAAACATGTTAGCTTGATGAGTTCCCGGCAGCAAAAGAAAGAAAAATAGTATTTCAGAGAACCGAGTTTCGACAACAGAAAACATCCAGAGGAAGTTTCTTTAGACGGCACTTCCTATTTGCATTCGGTTGAAATCATCGTAGAAAAGGTGGTGGCATGAAACCGAATAAAAAAACAGAGTATGCTCACCTTCGTCATCCATGTCGAGTGGGAAGGTATATGGTGGCAATTTGTAGCTCCGACCAAATAACCAGAAAAGAAAACCTTGTGCTCATCACGATTTCAGCATTCTCACGACAGCCGACGGCCTCAGGGGATAACAGGATAACAAAAACTTTGCACAAATCCGCTGGCAAGTTCTGTGCCGATATCTCGTGAGTGTTTTCATCCAGGATATTCTGTGGCCAACATATTCTCCATTATTTTTTCCAATTTTTTTCATGTGGTATACACCCAGATCGCTTGTTCGGATAGGTTGTTTAGCTTGGATAAGTTTTTTCTGAACGCTGTTGTATTTCGTATATTCGGTTTTTATGTTAGATATTTCGCTCATTGTTCACGTTTTGAACATCGACGGTTCGTACGCTAACATGATCGAAGGATCACGAACCATCAACCATGGAAGGCGCTCTCCCAAGCATGACAGCCGAATCAGGTCCCTCTATCGTACAATGTAGGTGTCGCATCGTTGCTCGCTACCACTTGCGCTCACTACCAGTCCAGCGGTTGATCCCAACGCAACGCCTGTGAAACGCAGGCCGGGTAGGCCCAAAGGCAGTGGAAAGAAACAGCCTTCGGAAAACCCTACAATCATTGGAGAGAAGATAAAGCGGCCTGTCGGACGGCCCAGGAAAGATGGCCTTCCTGCTGGCTCCGTCGGTACACGTCGGGCAACTCAGTCACGTAAATCTTCTGGAAAGGTCCACGCAGAACCCGTACAAGGACCCCCAGGGGTGCCTTTTCCGGGCGTAAGCATCATCGTTGTTGTCAAACATCCCACCCTTCTCACTTCTTCTCTCCAGGCCTATTATCCTCAGCATCCCGGAATTCCCAATTGGCAGACGGGCTTCACCCCGTTGAGCACTCAGGCATCTGTCTCGGCACCTCCACTTGCTCTTTCCAATGGTACCACTGGCGGACCTTCTCATCAACCATATCATCCCGATCCCAATTTCAACAGGGATGCATGGGAGGAACTACTACGGGCGAAGCCTGATGCATTCTTGCAGTCTTTACTCGCGGCTCTGGCAGCCCCCAACCCGCTTCCAGGTGCAGGACCAACGGTTGAGGACGCCTTCAAATCTCATCTCAGTTCGCTTGCCCCATCCACAAATCAAACTAAAGACACTCATTCAATACCCTCACTTTACTCGATTCTCAAAACATTCTGGCTTCCGTCTTCCCCGTCGTACCTTTCCCTTATCGCTTCTGGTCCGAATGCTCGCACCCTCTCGGAGCACAGATTCTTTTATTGGGACCCGCTTCCACTTGTATTCAATGGCATTCCGTGCTCCACTTGTTCTTCGCTGCTCACGAACCGTGGGCGGATCAAATCCGGGCCGATCAAGGTTTACGATCTCGAAAAGCCTTTCTTTATCATTGGTTGTGAATATATCTGCAAAAGCGCAGCCTGTGTTGCAAACACGACATCAGAGGGCCGTAGATTTGCGAGCACGGACGCTTCGATCATGCAAGCTCTCCCGACGAGACTCAAGGAAGAGTTCCCTGCCAAGCTACTCCAATGTGACTCCGACATGGGAAGCGGGACGAATGTCTGGAGCTGGCATGCGATGGGTGTTTCAAAGTCACTCTGGAACATGGCGAAGGGCTGTTTGAAATCTGGGATGTCCAAGGATGCCATCCTCCATGTTATCGGCACCATCCAGAATCCTATCAAGGATGACAGGGAAAAGCAAGAAGAAGAGGAAGAGGAGGATGGCTCAGGTGAGGATGCCCAAGGCATTTCGGCAGTCACCCAGCCTGACACCACAACACTGGCCACCCCACAAGTGCGTGTTTCCCTATCGTCTTCAATCAATGATTTTACTGATTGTCATGGTATACTTAGGACACTTCTGATGAATATGATAATGCATGGAAAGCCAATAGCGCCACGGCAGAAGCGGGTCCGAGTCAAGCTGCTGCAGCATCATCTCAACAATCTCAGTCGCAAGCGCAAGCACAGTCCCAGGTCCATGGGCAGGCGCAGTCACAACCTTCTTCTTCCACAATGGCCGGCGTCACTGCTGATGTTACCGCGCCATCTTCGACTCCTGCCCAGCCGGCACCCTACACGTTTGCCCAACCTGGGCCCTACGTGAGCTATCCTTACGCCGGCTATGCCTACTTTGCGCCACCCGCGCAAAGCCAAAGCGTACCACCGCATGCACATCCTGGAGCGGATCAAAGTGGGTTAAAGAGGCCATTTGGATATGGTGAGAATACATCCGAGGTCGCGATTCTTGAACCATCGCAAAAGCGCACAAGACATTGCTGCAAGTGCGGTTCCCAGGATTGCAAGGGGAAGGGCGGACGCACGTTCTGTCTGAATGCTTGCCAGGATTGCGGGAAGATTGACTGCCGTGGTAGGAATAGCAGGCGACCGGATAAAGTCTGCTCGGAGGCTTGGGTCTAAGGGGATTCAGCGCGAAAATGGAGCACACTGGTTTCAATGCCAGAGCGATTCTGTTTCGGATATGGGCTCTGAATATGTAAACATAGTCGTCGTGCTACCAATAGATGTGTCAAGCTGTATTCGTTGTATTCTTCTGTCTCTCGACAATCTTCAATTCAAGGAAAGTTTCTCCCGTGGAGTAAGTAGAAGACTGGAGAACGGAAGCAGCGATCAAGCAACCGAATCCGGTGCGCCAGCTTTATCTGGCACGGCGACGACTTGCAACATGGACCAATAAGGGCCAACCTATTCTGAACACGAGCTTGGAAGGTCTTCCTCAATTGACATCGTCGATAACGGTTGGAATGTAGAACGTGAGGACACCTCCTGCATCCGCCACATCTCCGATGTACACGTAGAGAATGGCACAGTGATTTTGACAAATGCCTAGATTAGCAACGCTAGGAAATTCGCAAGCAGGACAGTAGAAAGGCCACATACATGCAATAGTCGTGGTCGAGACGACATGACTGTTGAGAAATTTGATGAAGCTGCGAATGGACACGTGCACGGAGAATAGTTTGTCTGGGTCAGGGTTTTCCACAGCTTCGGGTTCGGGTGCGTTCTCGTCGGGGGCCTGTCCTAAAATACGACCGCCCACCGGCTAAGAGTGTGATGTTTGGGCGAGAAGGTGACCACATACTCATGGAGGGGTTCGTACACCCGACCCATTGCGTTTCAAGTTTGATCGTGTCTGTGCTGATCGCGATTTGGAGTTTGCCACTGTTGTTGGCCCGAAGAGCCAATACATCGGAGAGAGGGCGGAGTCTCTCGACAATCGTGCGCATCTTCTGCAACTGGGGCAATAAAATGGTGACCTGACCCATTATTTCTTCACTTTCTTCATTTCAATTCTGAAGCTGAGGAAACACACATCTGGCTCAGGACATAGGGGTTCGCGGAGTTTGTCGACCTCAGAAGGACGCATGACGTCGATTCGGACGTCGTGTGCCACGCGTACCTTTCGACCTGACCGTGATACACCGAGCATTTCGAAACTAAGCACGGCTTGGTCGTTCTTCTTGGCCAGTTTCATGACAAGCTCGTCAGCATCATACGTCGGCAGAATCGCAGCTGCCACTGAAGAAGAGGATGCTGAAGAGGATGACGACCGGAGGGCAGAAAGAAGTGCTTCCGTTGAGAGCGAGACGGTGATTATATTTTCCGCGTTGGATTGTATGCGGTAGTTGGTAAATAACGATTCGACCTTGACCACGCTGTTACTGGAGTCAAACAGGGGATGTAGTCTGATGCAAGCGCGACCTACGACCAGACCTGGATGCCGCCTTCGTTGGCGTCATCGTTGCAGATGATGTGCATCTCGTCCTCTGTGAACTTGATGATGCATTTCTTTTGCAGCTTCTCGACGGCCTGTATGATGCCTGGTCCGAATAAACTAAATAGAATATAAGCCAGAAAGACGATGAACTCACGGAAGAATATTGGGATGTTTTCTACTGTTGCTCTGAAGCGCATTCCGGCCCGTATCGGTTTGGGACGTAGTCACGAACGCGACGCGACTTGTATGACACGGTCATGTGCCCGGCTGGATGTTTCCGGAAGAGGGTGATTCGCGCATTGGGTTCACTTCAGTCCGCTCAGGGTTGACAGAAGCCAGCATCCATTCTTCCTTCCATCCAGTCATGTCCAGAGAAATCATCAACATTCAGGCAAGATAATCTATCCTATTCTACTTCCCCGCAACTGATTGTCTTTCGTTCATTGACAGGCTGGCCAGGTAACCGGATTATGACTCATGTTCGGAACCCTAATACCTGACCGAAAAATTGCAGGCCGGAAACCAAGTCGGAGAGAGGTTCTGGAAGATGCTCCTCGCCGAGCATGGGCTTGACGACTCAGGGGTAGGTTCCTGCTGTCATGTCATATTTTCCTTCGGATAATGACTTGGTCGGCGTTTGAACGTGGAACCTTTGTCCCCTCAGATGTACGTGGGCAATGATCCTCTACAAATAGCGCGTGTAAGTATTTTTGTTAAAAATGGCAAACCTGAGCTCATACCCGTTCCTCAGGCTGGGGTGTATTTTACCCCCGTCGAGTCCAGTGGCCCGACCAAGTACGTTCCGAGGAGTGTTCAGATCGATCTCGAGTCCGGAGTTTGTAGCCATGTCAGTTTTCACGGTGCACTCAAGGTCAAGCGAGGCTCACGTTATTACAGTTAAGATCTGGACCGCTTGGAAACCTCTTCCGACCGGATACATTCTTCACTGGCGAATCAGGGGCTGGTAACAATTGGGCAAAGGGATGTGAGTTAGGACTATATTCCTATGTGCAATTACAACCTAGGCTCATTCTTCTCGGGAGATAGACTACACTGAAGGTATGGCGTGCAGATTCTCGATCCCAAAAAGCTTCAACTAGAACAACATTCAGGTGCCGAGCTCATTGATCCCATTCTTGACATCATAAGAAGACAGTCGGAGTCATGTGATGCCCTTCAAGGCTTTCAAATCATTCACTCTCTTGGTGGAGGCACTGGTGCTGGTCTTGGTTCTCTACTCTTATCCAAGTTGCGCGAGGCAAGCGATATCCACTTCTTCGCGGTAAGTCGACCCTGATGGTCTGCAGGAATACCCTGACCGGATGCTTCAAACCTTTTCAATTTTGCCTTCACCGAACGTCAGTCTGCTAGCTATGTGGTAAGGACCTAGCTGACAACCACTCTCAGGTGTCAGAAACTGTCGTAGAAGTCAGTTTCTACGTTCTTCGATCCATTGGATTACTAATCAGCAAATAGCCATATAATGCTTTACTCTCTATTCATCAACTCGTTGACAATTGTGACTTAACGATATGCATCGATAACGAGGCGTTGTGTGTACAATTAACTAATCATGCTTCTTCAGGCTACTGAGCACGAGCAGGTACGATATCGCCGTTCGAACACTCAAAATTAAGAGCCCAAACTTCGATGACCTCAATCAGGTAAGTTACTTGACCTTTGGTGATAGTCCGCCGTTGATTCTGATTATGCACACAGCTCATCTCAAAAGTGATGTGTGGTGTCAGTACAAGTCTTCGGTTCCCCGGACAGTTGAACGGGTAAGTGCCCCTTCGCACTTGATATCAGGAAAGTGAATGTCGTTGCCAGTGACTTGCGGAAACTTGGGATGAACTTGATCCCGTTCCCTCGAGTAGGTTACTAAGAGTAAATCGACCTTCTTGATTTTGACTATGCACCCCAGCTTCACTTCCTTATGCCAAGTTTTGCGCCATTCTATGATCCGAAGGCTAAGGCATTCCAGAAGCTCTCCGTCCCCGAATTGACCTCATCGTAAGTGTCATGGCATGTAACTCGGTCAATTCTCTCAATTCTCTAGGCTTTTCGATCGCCGAAACCTACTGGTCGCATGCGATCCACGCTTCGGGTAAGTATCTGATTATTTCTTTCTGGTTGAGTTCGTCAATATCTCTATAGACGATATCTTACTGCTGCGTGTATTTTCCGAGGACCAGTGTCTTCTAATGATGTACGTGGATATGCCTTACTTGCAGAACCCCAACTAATAACCACTCTTCTTCAGGCAGAGGTAGGGATGGATATTGCCCTGTTATCGCTTGCTGAAGCTTGTGGCAGACTTCCGTTGCTCAACTGCAGCGCAAGAACTCCAACCTTTTCGTAGAGTAAGTATTAGTGTGTCCCGAAGATTCACACGACCTGAACAACATGATTTAGGTGGATTCCTGATAATGTTTCCGTGTCGTTGTGCTCGGTACCTCCAGTCGGACAACCACAGGTTTGTCCGGCCCCACATGTTATATATAATATTTCTCAAGTATCATAGGCCGGTATAGCACTTGCGAACTCGACCTGCATGCAAGAACTGTTCAAGCGTAACCTTACGCAGGTCAGTGTTCTTCCTAATGCTCGGCAACTTTATAATTGATCCTTTCGCCAAAAGTTCTCCGTGATGTTCAAACGACGGGCATTCCTCCACTGGTACACTGGGGAGGGAATGGATATTATGGAATTCTCCGAAGCAGAGAGTAACACGCAGGATTTGATGTGAGAGACCGATCCCATAATTTGCCCCATTCGACAGTTAACTTTTTTATATCGCGGTGCAGTGCTGAGTATCAGCAGGTAAGTTGCTTTAACTCCGAATCCCGCGGTCCGCTCCAATATGATTATTATAGTATCAGGAAGCGAGTCTCGAGGAAGAGGACGTGGACGTGGAAGTGGAAGAGGAAGCGGCAGAACAATAATGCACCATCGACCGCTACGAGTTTTGTCCCTTCTTGTTTT
>JBBPND010000567.1:0-10124 GCA_038090655.1 Gastroboletus turbinatus | reverse complement strand
CCATCCGCAGCATCCTCCGTGATTTCATGGGGGACATCAACATCACGTACCCAAGTGTTGTGTATGATGAGGAGTTTGCGCAGGGCTGTTTTAAGATCGCTATAGAGCGCGGGTGTCCAGTGGACATTGCGCAGTCGCGAGAATTCCAACTCGCATTGCATGGGGCTGCTTCCATCGCTACAACAACATATGCGCATCTTGAAAATGTGTCCACTTGTCAATTCATTTGCCTTTATACGACCTGGTGAGTACTTATTCTGTTCGTGCTTCCTGGGGCTACTTATCATTATCTACCTTCTAGCCTGATCTTTTTTGATGACCTGACTCGAACAGACGCTTCTACTGTTCAGGAGTTCCATTCCCGTTTCGCCTGCGGTAGGCCTCAATTGCACCCTTTGCTCGATCTTTTTGCCGGACTCCTGAGAAGTTCATACGATCATTTCCTGCCGACTTGCGCCAATCTCGTTGTTTCGAGTTCCCTTGATTTTGTCAATGGTCTTATTGTTGACCACGATCTCCAGGATATGCAGGTATATATATATATATATATGCACCATTTTTGATCACTTTTGACATCCGTCGCGTTTTTCAGGTGAACAAGAATGCGATCAACTACCCGCGCTGGGTGCGCACCATGATGGGCGTTTCCACAGCCTTTGTTATTTTTACGTTCCCTCCCGATATTCCGCTAGGCTCGTACGTGCAAATTCTCCCGAACATGGTTAATTACATCGACGACGTCAAGTAAGTCGTTTAAATGCTATATATCGTGCATCGCTGATATACTGCAGCGATCTCTTTTCGTTCTACAAAGAGGAGAGCGTTCACGAGGACACTAATCACATTTCTTTGCTCGCCCAATTGTCCGGGAAATCTAAATTGCAATGCATGAAAGACCTCGCTGTTTACTCTGTCGACGGGAGGTATGTTTTCTCGATCAATACCTGATGGAACTCTGTAATTCTGATAATCTCTTAGTCGTCGCTGCCAAGCAATACTGTCAGCGGATCCAAGGGCTTTGAAAATATTCAACGACCATTTTCTACAGGGATATATCGCGTTTCACGCGTTGGCGCACAAACGCTATAAGCTGGATGATTTAGACTTGAAGGACTTGGCAGTTTGTTCGGCTTAGCATTCTCGACACCCCCCACATCAAGCAATCTCGCCTGAGGAGCCGTTCATGTAGTTTTAGATAGTTGTCAATTGTGTTCGTCTTCAGGAAGTTTTCGAATCATATTTGGCTGCGTACATAAACCGATTCGAGCGTTTAGCGTATGTATTATAAACCTCCCCGTGAGGCGTCACGGAGCCCGACGTGCTGCATTGGCGTCCTGACCATCGGGCAATTAACATCTGCGACAAGTCCCCTCGTCGTTGCTGTCGCGGCCATTGTCGGTTGTGCAGGATGACAGAGTCGAGCGAAAATATCCACCGGGTCCTCACGCCTCATGCAACGCACCGTTTTGTTTGCCGTATCCATGGTAAATACTAAAGAGGGCTTACAGTGCTTTGCTTACATATCAATAGACCACAAGATAGCGGGGTTCATATCCGAGGATATCAAGCACGAATGGATTACCATCTCGGTCAAGGGTACACGAGAAGAGATCCGCAAAGCAGACTCAGGCCACCAGGCCACCCCTGAGTCTACCAGCGGGTCGAGACCATCCTACTTAATTACCTAATTAGGGGAATGATTACGCAAGCAGGAAATAATTTCGGTCTTTTACTTTTTGGCTGCTGTAGGGTACGGTTGAAAAGTCGATACTTTTACACAGCTGTGTAAATGTACTGTTAATAACAAGTTAATAACTGGTTGAAAAGTCAGGGTAGTTTTTGCCCTGTTGACAACTGTGAATAAATCGGGGGCAGTGTAGATAGATACACAGCCTGAGACTTGAACTCACGACGACGTGGCTTGGAACAAAATTTCCCAACACGCGCACGGCGCCATCTATCGCCGGCTTAGCAGCGATGCACTTGCCATTACCAGAAGCCGAATCACTCACCCCTAATCAATTCCTGTATCTCCTCGAGCACCTGCGGGCAATAATCCATGATCTGCCCAGTGAATTGCCCATCGGAGACCCAGTGACATTAAAATATTCGACCTTCTTATCATTTCAACTAGACGAAGATTTTATCGAACGAACAGGGAGTGACATAGGGGCTCTCAACGAGCAAGTTTTCGAGTGGAAGACAAGAACGACCGGCGATCAACTCCTGTCCATCGACGAAAGGGGGGAACCAATCCTTGCAGTCGTTGATGTGCTCGAACGGTACCATCTACGATATCCGAATGATAATATCATCAAGAAATTGGCAGTAGATATCACGGCAGGCATCTACAAGGTATATGGACGGAATGGACAAACAGTATGCCAATTGTAAATTACTGTGTACTACCCCCACGCTTACGCGAGGGTCAAAGAATTTCTCAAATCCCAGCTTCGAATCATGCTCAACTATACTGGTTTACTGGCAGACGAAGACATGTCACTGGACAGTCCATTACTACAGGATTTTCTAACTGCTAATCCTGTCGTTGCCTCGCAGAAGTCTTCAACGGCACTGAAAGGGACTGTTGAACTATCTACTGCAGAGCCCGACTGGGATTTCCGATATTTCGCAAATATTTACAACGAAACATTTATTCACAGCAAGTAAATATCTTTTTCACTAGTTAATAACAACGTAGTTTATAACTGCTGTGAAAAATTAGCTGAAGGGGCGGGATTAAATCACAGTTGTGAATAAGTCTGGCGGACTTTTCAACCGTACCCTAGTCCGAGTCATCATGGTCGGGGGACGGTTGTAAAGGAGGAGCAGACTCGGATCGTGAGGGAGAGTCCTGCATTTGATGCAGCACGTCCAGATAAACATCCCAGATCGACATTCGAGTAATAGCGGGACGTCCAAGTGCAGCATAGATGTCGTCAAGCATGATGCTGATGGGTTCTGGGACCAGATCAAAGACCGGGTGGGATGGATTCACGTAAGTATTCCGAACATGATCCAGCGCTGCGGGGTCTATTGACACCTAGGATGCATTAGTTATGTGTGTAGCCGAAGATGATAACAAGACTTAGTCTGACTTACCTTGAAATCAAGAGTGCCAAAGTTCTCAGGTGATGTGAAAATGAGTTCAGGAATACCATGAGGGAGGGCCTTTGAATTAACGTCACCAGATGATACAACACATTCAATATAGAATTGACTTAGTACCTTCTTTCTGTCACAGCGTTTGGCAGTGTGGTTGACTCGGTCACAGTACGCATTGAGTTCTGCTTGTAGCCATGGTATGAACAGCCAACGGAAGACAGCTCTGTTGGAAGATATGCATGTTAGTATTTACGACCATAAGTTATGGTGATCCACATACATGTGAAGGGAATTATCAGGATCATACCAATCCAAGGCAATCCCTCGCTCAAGGATTGACTCAAAACCAGGTGTGAAGCGTCTGCGGAGTTGTGACCAGGCTATTTCGGGCATAATGTTCTTCCGGAGGCGCATCCATCGGTGTTGGAGGGTGCCAGCCAGTGCTTCATCATGCCACTGTCGAAGCATGGTCTGAGCATTTGTGATCCCGAAATTTTCTGTGCCAGGATCGCTCTGCGAGACCAATGGAACAACTACTCGATGTTAGTACTATCCAGGGCAGTGAATGGATGAACGTACAGCCAAGTTTCTCGACAGCTTCGAGATAATAAGTCAATATCAGCTGAGGGTTTCGGTTCGAGTGCCACACTTTCATCCATAAGATTTTGCCCGAGAATGGCTCAATACCTGTGTGCAGAGCAAGACCGAACCGCTTCCACTTGTCGTGTTGGTCGACTGCCCATATATTGTTCACTCCAGCTGCCCAAAACCGACGTCGAAGCAGACGGCGGGCTTTACGCAGACGGATGAGTTCTGGCTCGTAAAGGGCAATATATTTGCGCATGATATTTCTATCGGCCACAACATGTTAGTGTATGAACACCAAGGAGTGAGAAATATACCTTGAAACCGCCATACCCTTTTCGTGGAACAGCAAGCTGATCATTTCGCGTGCGCCAGCATTCGGATACACCTGCCTCATCTCAACCATTGTGTCGTGGATGGTTTGAGGTGTGTGTGCTTGCTGGCGTGTGCGCTTCAACCCCATGTCCTTGCGAATGTCTTTGAATTTCCTGAGCCTGCATAGAATGATGAGGCACTTTCCGAAGTATGAGAAAGAGGCCCCCAGTTACCCCAGACCATATTGATTCGTGTCGAAATGTTTTTGTAGCTCTTGAATGATCTGTGCATCAGTCAGACGGGCTTTCCAAAGACAGTGGATATGGGGGGTAATCTCCTCCAGTGGCGCTGTGCAAATGTCATTAACCTACACCAGGAGAGAGCCTATAACGTACGTGTAGGCTTCCATTGGTTTGGCATGAATGAAGGGACTTGGGTATTGGTGACAGCGCAGTTCAGGTGAGTCTGGTGTGATGGTGAGCCTGTAGGGAGCAGGGAGGACTTAGATAAAGACTCGGGAGGAAAAAAAATGCAGCATGTCATACGATGTGTGGGCCAACACGTGGGTTTGGGTATGCTCGCCGCTCGGGACCTCGGTAGCCAGGAAAAAAGCAGCTTGTCGTACGATATGTGGGCCAACACGTGGGTTTGGGTATGGTGCATCGTACAATATGCAGGCTGATATGGTGTCCAGGAATCCTGTATTGCAGCTCGGGAAGCTAGAAGAAGTTGTAAGTGAACACGATACATGGGCATCCTAGATTCACCTAGTGGAGTGACTTGGGAAGCACGAGAAACCAAGGGTGCCAAGAGACATACCCCACGGGCGCCATAGTTCCAGGATCCACCAAGCGCAGCAACTTGGCCAGCTAGAAGAAACACGACTTGTTAGGTAGTGCAGTCGCTCAGAAAGATATAAAAAACAGGAGGCAAGGCGCTGTGCAGGCCTGAGTCAGGGCAGCGTTGCGGACCAATAGCTGAAGATAACCACATTTTTCACGCCAGGCCCTGCCACACTTATCATCATCTCTCTTTGGGAATTCGTCCAAGGTTTGCTCTGCCCCAGGCAGACGGTTGCCTCTGTTGCCTCTGGAATATCCTGCCAAGGCTGATGATGGAGCATCGAGGTGCGCCCAACGGCCACAATCGCAATCATCCCACTTCCACATTGAGCTGCGCTATCGTCCTTGCTCTTTGGGAATGTCGTCCGGGATTCGCTCTGTCCCAGGCAGACGGTTGCCTCTGTTGCCTCTGGAATATCCTGCCAAGGCTGGTGATGGAGCATCGAGGTGCGCCCAACGGCCACAATCACAACCATCCCACTTCCACATCAAGCAACCCTTCAACTCCAGGCTGCTCTCAAGCCTCTGCTGCCTCTCGTTTAAAAGCGCACGACCACCAGCGATGCCCCGCTGGCCCCAGTCTCGCTATCTTCTTGTCACTCATATCAGCATTCACCACCATCTTTCCAATCTCCCGCTCGTCCTATCTGATCTCCTGCTACTATTGCTTGCCATGCCTCCCCGTCTTGAGGTCGTCGCTCAGTTCACCGACGATGCTTTAGCCACCAAGGACCGGATATGTGATTGCCGCCAGAAATGTCGTAGTAACACGCCGGTGATCCGTAAGGGTGAAAACATCTACCATATTGCTAGCCGCAACCCCACTGTGCCCGGTCGCTTCATCTGCGAGGCATGTTATCTGTGGTATCTCCAACAGCTGACCACTACCATGAGACCAACAGCAGGTGCTGCCGTCGCTTCAGGTAAGGCTGCATTTCACTGATCTTGACAGAGTAGTCTGACGTACTCCACCAGGGAGCAACCAGGATGCGGCTTCTGCCACTGGGCATGCACCTTCTGTGCTTCCGAACGCCGCACTCATATGGCAGTCCGTCAATGCTGGTCAACGTGGATGTGAGTTTTTCACCTTAGTTGGAGCGAAACATCTTTTGACCACACTGGTCATGCAGCTACTATGGATGCACCGTCAGTTGTTCCCGTCCCCCGCGGCCCTATTCAGCATGGCCCCATGTCTCATTCAACCCGCCATCAAACACGCGGTCCTGTCATTGCCACTCCAGGCACATCTAGTCAGGCACCTGGTTACTCATCAAACCATGCTCATTATGCATGCGAACGAGAATACTGGGCCCAAGCAGCTGCCCGCTCGGCGACTGTGGAGACAATTTCCCTCACAATCTCTGCAGTTTACGAGGGGAACAAAAGAGGTCAATCGCAAGGTATTCCTTTTGGCGTGAGTTTCATATAGCTAGCACGTGCATGGGTACTCACGTTCGCTCACTTGTGGCATGACAGAATATCAAAGAAGGCAAGAAGGACATCGACAGCTTAACCAGTGCACAAGGGCTTATCCACATCGCTCGGGACACCATCATATCCAAGATTGAGGCCTTCTGCCCTGAGTTCCCCTGGCGCAACTCTGAATTTGTTGTTCGAGATGCTGGCTGGGTTGACCTATCGACGCATCCTCAATTGGTGGCCTACTTTTACCGAGATTGCATTTCATACAACCACAAGACTTCCAAACCCGTCTTCAAAAGTAAATGCTTCCCTCTCATGGTCGTTGTCCCTGCCCCCCAGTGGCGCAAATATGAGATGTTTATGGAGTCGGAGGAGAGGGAGAAAAGCACATCTCAGGCACTCACCCATGTCAGTCGTGGTCGTGGTCTTACGGTCCAGTCGACAGATTTTGGCGTTTCGCATTCTCGCAACGACACTCAGGCTGCCCTGTTCCTTCCTGAGGTTGGCGCCACTACAGCTAATCATGCCCCACCTACAATGCCATCAAAGAAACGAGGTCACCAGCATACAAGCAGCAGTGATTCCAGCATCACAAATGGAACCCGGCCCACCCCGAAGCAGGCCACTTCTGCCGGCATGATCCTGCCTGCTTCCAAGAGGGCCACCTCTGCTGTGACCCTGCCTGCTCCCCAGGCGAAGAAGGCCGCAGCTACTGTCATTGTCTCTCCTCCACGTGATGCCATCCGTCAAGCTCTGGAGAAAGGAGGGACTGCCAATGTGGACATTAATCTAGGTTTGTGCTTGTTCTGAAGCCTCACCAGCTTGTCGCTTACCCATTTGTCTATTAGTCATCAATCATGTTGTGGAAACCATCGCCTTCCATCCTATCAACTTGTGCCCATTCGATGAAATTCTGAAGGACTGCATGCAGGGCGATGCAGCCGATAATCGCGCTGCATGGCAACTTGATCCAATGGGTGGTCTCGCAGGGCAATTGGCGGTCAACAAGTCCCAAAAAGGACTCGTTGGCATTGGCGCTTTCAAAACTGCGCACGACGGAGTACTCAGTCTCGCGTCATTGACATCATCTGGACTTGGCTCCAAGCAGCGTCAGAAAGTTGTCGTCAAGCAGCCATTTTTTCGATCACGCAGTACTACTGGCAAGGTCAACATCATCCAGCGCTACACGCTCTCGACTGATCTCAGTAAACTGTTCCGAGAGGCGAATATCCTGTACTGGGCGAAGTCCCTCCTCGACCTTACATACATGTTTGTTGATGCAGCAATTGAATCCTCCACCACTCCTCCTCCTTTCAACGTGCCACGGCTATGCTTCGTTGATGCCGGGCTTGCCCTCGTCCATTCCTCGGCGTCGAAAAGTGCAACTGGGGTCTACCTGGTGGAAGAAAAGATACTGTGCGGCCCAAAGGAATTTGTCAAATTTATCCACAACTGCGACTTTGGCCCATCCATTGAGAGTGATAACGATGGATACGATATCGCCAAGTTCCTAGTTTTCACGCAGCATGTCCAGTATATGAAGACCAAGGGACTGGCCTTCATATCGGACTATCAGGGTAAGTTGATTGCATTGTATACTTTATTCTTTCAGTGACCAGGACCTACTAGGGAATTCGTCACTTCTGACAGACCCACAGATCTTGACAGACCCGTAGGCATTTTGAGTTGTACATACTTGCCAGTCATCTTAACTGATCACTTCCTAGGTCCCTCGGGGTAGGACAAGATATGTTCGGTGATGGAAACCTCACTGATGGGGTTAAGATGTTCAAGGAACGGCACATTTGCAATCGCTACTGTCACTGGCTGGGTTTCGGACTGAAGGCATTCGAACATGATGACTTGGAGGAGGGCGAAGATGACATTGACGAGGACTGACTCGGATTTCAACTTCGAGTTGGACTACTGCCGCCTTTCATGTACTAATATCTACCGTTGCCTATTCTTGTACCCACCGGACACGAAATACATTGGAGCAGACAAGAAACCTTTCTTGATCATGTACCTTTTTTTAATCAACAAAAGCCTACAAGCAATATGATGTAGCGGTGTCCCGTGTCCCCCGAACCCATATAACCAAACTGAAAAAACTGACCGCAAAAGAAGCACTCCGGACCGCAAAAGAGAGCATGCCTGTCGTGCTTTCCATATTTGACGACTTCCTTCTTTGATAGTGGCCGTAGGTTGCCATTGGGGTGTTTCCATGCAAAAAGGTGACTTTTGGGGGTTGCGGGGTTGACCCGGAAGTGATTGTCAATGGCGGATTTCGGATCTGTAAGAGAATCGGGTTCGTGAGGGGCGCAGTGTGCTTGTTCACCTTCGGTGGATGTTTTTGTGTATGGGATGGAGAAGGTGATGATTGGGAGATTTTCGTGGTTGTGTGTGAATTGGATGCCGGTGCGTGAAATGTGTTTAGTGGGGTCATACTTCAATATGGCGGGGACTGTGAATTCACCTAGACGCACTATGCAGTAAAAGGCGCTTGTGATGCATGCGAATATGGCAGTGTCTCGGGGGTCATTGGAGTCCATGGATTGATGGAATTTCTCTAGGATCTGCATTGTGAAGGGGGCTCGTTTGGGTCGCTTGGAGGACGGGGGTGCTATAGAAATTCCAGGGTGTGAAGTTTCTAGCGCAGTAGACAAAGGGAAGAGGATCTGAGAGAGAAGGGAACTCAGATAGATGCCCCAATGGGATGATAACCGAGAGGTAGTCTTGACTGTGAGGTATTGACCAAACACAGGAAGAACTTGAGGATAGAAGAGAGGGGAGTTCTTGCTACTCAAGTCTTCAAGTACTAACAGTGATTAAGCTGTTGTACTCAGACTATGTGAGTGTTATAGATAATATAACAGGACTAGGGAATATGGCTGTAAGGCCTTCCCTTATATACATGTAGGATCTGTTTGTATCTATGTACTATACAGAACCTATGTAAGGTAATACCCTTAACCCTGGGTGAGGGGTTATGGATGAGTCATAGGGCATAGGGCACTATGACGTCATAAAGGAGTCATGCGGAGTCACAATGACTAGCCATGACATCATGATCCATAAGCATGATGTCATCCGCAGTCAGTATTAGTTAGCGTATGTGAAATAGAATAGAACCGCTGACTGAGCCTATTGGAAATAGGTGGAGCTCACATATGTAATATGTGGATGACTGACGTGGCAGGGTAAAGGGCACAAAATGTGCCATCTGCACTGATAGTGCGTAATCTGAATAGCATAAGCATAGTCACATGTCCATCAGGATGTCATGTGATATGACCTAGATTCATGGTCTGAATGTGAATATCAGAATATGAAAAACCATGAATCTCAACAGGTGCGAGTCTGTTCGCCCCTTCGAGCAAAGCTTTGTATTCTAGCTCTTTGATATTCCAGTTTAGTCCATGTAGGACATGCCATGCTCTGATAGCCGCGGCATAGTTTGCGATGGTGGAACCCGAATGTGCGCCTGCACAGCTGGCGAGGAAGGCGGAAAGGAGGTTGGGGGATACGGGGGCGCGATGTTGATCAGGAATGTTATGTACGTCGCAGTAGACGTGGAAGGTTAGGAGGCCGGTACCGTACATCTCTTTGGTCAAGTCAGCCCATGACGCGCCGATGACTCGTAGGATGCGGTCGAGCTCTTCGTCGGTGAGAGGGGCTGGGATGTTGGGGTTTGCTGCGGATGGTGTGCGCGGAGAGTCGTGGGCTGGGCGCCAGAGGATGAGGCGTTGGCGCGCTAGGCAGTGAGGGCGTAGAGAGGATGATGCAGGGGTGAGGTTCAGTTTGTACGGGCGTGGTTTGGAGGGTGGGAGAGTGAGTGCGGTTGGGGGGAGAGCG
>JBBPND010000566.1:0-10126 GCA_038090655.1 Gastroboletus turbinatus | reverse complement strand
ACTCGTTCTTCAACCAATCTCTCGCTTGGACTAGCGATAGCGAGCAACTCTTTGTCTTATCTCGTGATGGCAACATCGAGTGTCTCGACGTGTCCACCGGGACGACGCTCTCTCGATGGCCCATTCACAGCAACAATGAACCCACTTGCATCGCCCTGGCAAGCAACGGCAAATTCATCGCAGCTTCTGCAAACTCATCGGTCTCGTTATGGGACACTACGACCCACAAGCAAATTGGGTCTGTCATCCGGCATACAGCTCACGTCGACTCAATGGCTATTTCAACAAACTACGACCTTGTGATCGGTGGGGGCAAGACGATCACCCTGTGGAGTCTCTCTGGTATCCTTACCTCACCCTATTCTGTCAATGTAAGTCCAATCAAAACCTCGCTGTGTGAGACCGTGTTGTTGACTGCTCCAGATTTCCACGGAGCGGGCGGAAAAGGCCAATCTCGAACAGACGATCGAGTACCCTCGTGCACAGGAGGAGATCTCCAGTGCGTTTATTAGTACCTTGACTCGCGTGTTGTTGACGTCCACGTTCATTAGACAATAAAATTGCGTGTCTCGAAGAAACTGTCCAGCAACTCCGTGATCAGAAGGATGGCTTAAACAAAACCATTGAGTCCCTTCGTGAGTGCATTCATCGCCACCTGACGCGTCATTGACACCCTCATCCATTAGGCGCCGAAAACGCCGAGCTCGAACAGCAACACAGAGCGGATAGCCTCCTCCTTCGTGCGCACGAGCAGAAACATCAATGCGAAACCCTGTTTGGCGAAGGCCGCATAATCGATGCTGCAGTCTCTCTCCTCGAGCTCATCAACACCATAAGCGAGGAGGTCAGAGCTAATAGGTTCATAATGAACTGGCTTGCTAGTGAGTTTTGGCATCGTGCATCAGGATTAAGTATTAAATCTCTGCCATCAGAGTTCAAGAGCCAATGCATATCGCCGCTGGGAATAATCGGAGACGAGGCATTGAAAACCGAGAAACATAATGAAGCGGTTACAGCCTACTCTACTGCGTTGTTGCTCGGCCCTTCAACCCCCAACACCTTACTAATCAATTGGGCAAGCACAGTGCTGATCAGTAGCCCAGCCAACGAAGCATTGGGTGCTGCCGCCCAGGTAGGTTTTGCATGATAATCTGACGGCGGACGTTGACAGTCTTTGCGAATCAGTTCAAGGTTCCAAGGTTTCTCATCTACCGGGCAATCTGCGATGTTCTCCAAAAGAACGATCGCGTTTTGGAGGCGATCGAGTGTTTCCGACAGTTGCAGAACGAACTAGGAGAGGTCACGGAAATGAAGTCTATAGATGGAACTGAGTGGATTGCTAGTAAGGATTGCTTACTTGGTTCGTGGCCCTCGGTGCCCTCTGACGTTGAACATCAGACTTCAAAGCACGTCATCTCAGGCCATCAGAGCAACGTGGAGATGACGCCATGGACTCTGCTTCATACAAAGATGCTGTCATCCATTACACTGCAGCATTGATCCTCGATCCTTTATCGACAGACCTATTTATCAAACGAAGCAAAGCACGAACTAGGATTGAATCGTGGAGAGATTCGCTGGAGGATGCCGATACGGTACGTGCATCCTAATTTACACCGGAGCAGAAAGTCAATGGGATCCCAGGCGATCAAACTCGACCCGTCGTCCCCACGTGGCTACGAAAGAAGGCATGCAGCATTACTTGGCGCTCACCGCTACGATGAAGCCATCGATGCGTATAAGGATATGCTTGTGAAGCTTGAACAATCTCCGGATCCTGTCACTCGGAGTAAGCATTTTCTGACTCGCACGAAACCATCGTCTGAGGATTACCCCTCTTGCAGGATTGCGTAACCACTATGCGAGCCCACTGCAGACGAAGGAGGCAATTCGCAATTCTGTCGGGCGGACTCAGCAGGACGCTCCACTTGTCCTGATCGACACGGAGACCGGTCGTCTTTGTGACAAGCAGGAGCGTTTGGATGCATTCGAAGCTGATCCAAAATTCAAGGAGCTCGTTGCATCCATTACGATAAGACGCGACGATGACGACTCTCGCATCACACAGACCGTTCGGGAATTCTTCCGATATGCCACATTCTCCCATACTTGGGAAGAAGCCGAACCGCTGTTCCACGATGTCCTTCACGAATCGGTACACAAATTGGCAGAATCACCCACAATCTCGAAGCTGGTGATGTTCTGTGTGATAGTGGGGAAAGCCGGGTTGCGCTGGGCATGGTCTGACACGTGTTGTATCAACAAAAAGGACGGCGCAGTGCTACAGGAATCCTTGACCTCGATGTTTCAATGGTACCACGGATCAGCCCTCACGATCGTTCACCTAAAGGGTGTACGATCTGACTCGGAGCTGCGTGCTCTCGTGACGTGCTGGTGGAACACCCGTGCATGGACGTTGCAAGAGTTCTTTGCATCCCGGGTTATCCGTTTCTACACCGAGGATTGGGAGCCTTATCATCCCCAAGAGAGTGTGGATAACCACAAGGATTCATCCGTAATCATGGCCGAGATGGCGGCTGCCAACGGCGTTGATGCACAAGTTCTACTCTCTCTCCGACCTGGATCAAAGAATGTACGACAGAAACTTTGTCTTGCCGCGACGCGCATCGCCACGAAACACGAGGATATTGCCTACTCGCTCTTCGGCATATTTGACGTCTCTATTCAAGTCAATTATGGCGAGGGCCAACAACGCGCTCTGGGTCGCCTCTTACAAGAGGTCTTGACTCGGTCAGGTGATGTCACTATTCTAGCCTGGACAGGGAAGGCATCCAGTTACAACAGCTGTCTTCCTGCAGAAATTGGTGTATATCGCGAGGCAGAGTCACCCTACTACATCCCGTCACTAATTGAAGATGACAAAATGGACGCGTTGGTTGCGGAACTACGGACATCCCCATATCTCCTGTCGGCTATGAAGCTATATGATCGACTCGTCCATCTCCCATCGCCGCGTCTTTTCAGCCGCCGCTTGAGCTTATCTTGCATCGTGTTTCCACTGAGAGGCCTGTTGGTCTCCAGCAATGATTCTCAGGATGTTTATCACGCCAGGACATCCGCACTCGAGAACGTCGAGATCAAGACAACGGAGGACTTATCTAGCCTGAAAAACCTAGTGCTCGTGCATCCATGGCTCAAGTGCCTTCTTGACCCTGCCCTTCCTTCCGAGGATCTGATTGGGCACGGTGACACCGAACTGCTCAGCCCACTCGATGGAAATGGCAGGGATGGCGATTCCGATAAGCTTACTCCGTCTACGTCACACACCACATCCCCTTCATACAGCAAGCATACCAGAGCGTTACGGCTTTTCGCGCGTCTCAGACAGCCTTTCGGCGCGCTATTACTCGCTTCTGAATCCCACAATGAATACAAACGTGTCGCATCCGATCACCCTATTGTCGTGCAGCTGCTCAAGGAGGTTACACCGCAGTATCTCGTCGAGAGGATACGGACACTAGATATCTTGTAGCTGCCGTTCTGTCTCGTCTCCGGGAGTTTGTGTAGTATCTTTGTTTTCCGGATCCCTTACGCTTGCTATCTCAGGCCTGACTGATGCCATGTTCTCCCATTTCCCATTGCTTTCTGTAACGTATATCAGCCTGTTTGTAGTACCGCCCCGCGTATCATGGCAGTCTTTGTCTTGCTCGGCCCCTTGGAAGTTGGAACATGACTTCGCCCATGAATGTGTGCACGGTGTCTCAGACGAGTTGCGGCCCAGTCAACGTCCTTTTGCAATCATTCATCTTGCATGGGTGTCAAGCACTCTTCCGAGTACAACTTGTACAGGGCAAGCGTCTAGATGGTGGGGTAACTTTGGGTGCATATGCCTGAAATCACCATTTCCTGGTTTCTCTAGCATGATGATCTACAGAGTCTGAGACGAGCGATGCTTTGGGATGGCTGCGAATTTGCATGGCGGTTCGATGATAACGTTATGTAGCAAGCCCGAGCTTGAAAACCTAATCTAGGTTTGAAATACATAGTAGCAGTAGGGTAGTATATGTACTGTAGTTCTGTAATGCGCTCAGCGCGGAACTAAATATTTGATCGAATTAAATAATATTCTGGACCCTGCCAGGCGCCATAAACTTACAGAAGTGCCATATCCGTCCGCCCGCGACGGTATAAAATACCTCTAGGATATCGACTTCCCTCTGGCAGCATAGCGCGATTCCCGAGGGCGGATACACCCGCACCTGATCCCGCGCGCATTGGCCCGACAGGCCACAAATGGAGTGTGCATCTCCGGCGCACCCTCGTCCATGTAATCAGACTCGTATAGTCGACCCTCTGTCCGGAAGTACTCCGGGTGTGTTCCATAGAAGGGTGTGTCCGATGAGAGCCTGCGGACGGCTGCGAAAACGTTGCCGGCAGATACCATGTCACCGGCGGTCCTCCTCCGAGTGATTGTACTCTTCTTCGTTCCACCAGCAATCATCGTCCTGCGGAGGGCAGTGTGGAACATGGGCAAGAGAGACGATATAAACGATGGACCGAATTTCCAAGCTGGGAGCCTAGAGTACCGAACCACGAGCTCGCGCAGAAGGCTCTGCGAATGAACGCGCCGTTGCCGTATGACATGATCCTCGACATCAAGTGTCGTCACGCAGGCATGCGCATTGAACCGCATCCCGTGCCGCCGCAGCACCGCCTCGTTTGCAGGCCACCACGCCTCCATCTCGCCTTGCTGGTGCTCCAGGCCAGTCACGACCAGCGCGACAGGCACCTTCCTTCGACAGACTGAGACATAGAATAGGTCGTAGTTGCGCTGGAGTGCCTTCAACATAACCCTTGTGGTACGGTCCGCACGGACGCAATAAACGACTAGGTGGATGCCCCCCGTTTCAGCCAGTTTTCGGATCAACAATTCGAGATGACCCTCTGCTAGGGCTGTGGCAGGTTCCCCCTCGGTTCCTTCGTCCAGTCCCCTAGTCTCCCAGATGGCACATGGCATCCCGTTCAGGTCGACGATGTGCTGTTTATGTTGGAACGTAAATCTGTAAGAGTCATTTGAGGTGTGCGCAAGCTCTTGACCAGCAATGAGGTTGATGATGGACGACTTCCCGGAGCCGGTTTCACCGTAGATGATGATATTTGGAGTAGAGAGATCCACGTTGTGCTACGGAGTAAATACTCAGTCGCCGAAGAGGATCAGAAGGTTCAATCTCACCTCTTCCCGTTGTTCGGGGATTGAAGTGAGTGTGGTGGTGCCAGTGGGGTGTGTATACGACCCTGAACGTGGGGAATCAATGCTCGGAGCAGCAGACCTAGAAGAGATGCTATTGTGGATTAGTGTCTGCATCCTGAACAAGGAAGTTGGGCATACAGATTCATTGTCGTTCCGACGTTGTTACCGTTGTTCATGACCACGCCGGGTATAAGTAGTCTCAAGACCTGTTCGTGCCATGTTTTCACCGAGTTCGCTGTTCAACGGTCAGCTGAGGCGTGTTCTTCGATCATCGACGTCGAAGGCGTGTTTTCTGACATAAGCAACCACTGCCAGTAACGTTTGCGCCGACGGATTTGACCGCCTCCGAGGCTTCGTTAGTGACTCTCATCTCGGATTCCTACGGGACCCATCGTCACTTGAGAGTCTCTTCGACGAATCGTCGCATCCCCGATGGTGGGTACTTCAACACACCCGTATAGCCTTAGGCACAATAGAGGCGCTAAGTTCTTGTCTTTTCACAGCAAAGTTTCAAGGACCAGGTAAGCGCCTAGTCCGGTGATCCTCTCCATTGGTCTCAATCGCCGAATCGTATCTCCCTTGATGCTTGTTCCTTAGCTGGTATGTTGTGATCCTTTGCCTTGAAGAAACGTGCTGATTCTGTGGTCTCCGGATTTTTAGCCAGTAAGTTATGTATACAGCTCTGTTCTTGTCGAAGCTGAGCGCAATTCTACATCCGTATTGTTCCCTTGATGACCCAGCTGATTTGCGCCGACAACGCGTTGTTGAACGCTTGGCGTCAGGATGACCTGACGTCTGCTGTTGCGCTCCTTTTGCAAAAAACGCAAGGCGTTGACCACCACAGACTCGCCAACCTTGCTCTTGTCAGAGCTCGCTTAAAACAATGGGATTTGGCAGAACACGATGCACGGGCGGTAACTTATTATCGTTACTTCTTTGGGTTCATTCTAATTTCCATTCAATGAAGTCGATCCAGGTTCAGCCTACGATTTTAGCTCATATCGCGCTGAGCATCGCGCTTGGTGGCCAAGGCGAGCTCGCTTCTGCAAAGCAGGAATTCAATCGAGTATTTCTGCGTCGTGAGCCCAAGAACGAATGTCTTCTCCTGCTTATCAAGGTATCGCGCATATCTATACTGTCGACCTTCTTCCTGATGAATCTATCACCATATGTAGTCCATCATCATCCTCGTGGCCGGAGAACGTGATGAAGCCATGAGGCGTGTAACGGACCTTGCGGCAGCCTGTGTGGAAGCCGATAAACCGTTGTGTCGTGCAGTTCAGGCACGTACTCCGGTGCATAGGTCGCATGAATACCCTGACAATAGTCTGCAGGCGCAAATGCACCTTCTCGTCGGGCAGACTGCCCTGAATGAACAAGACTATGAGAAAGCATTGAAATCATTTGCCAGCGCGGGAGCATTCGCGCCTTTCTCTGAGTTTCCAGAACTCGATACTATATCACTGGTGGGCTTCTTGCTTGAATGTATCTCAGATATTCACAATCATCGTTAGGTGTTTGGGTGGGATTTCAATTTATTACTACTTGCTATCCGTCAACAGACCTGCGAAGCCCTGTACGCGGCGTCCCGGATCAGTGCAGCAGTGGAATCATTACGAACTATGTTGAACGGGTTTGGAGCAGAGATGAAGGCCAGCGTAAAGCTGAGCAACTGGCTTGAAGGTGCGTTCCTCATCGACGACCCAAGTTATTTGCGAAACCTTGGCATCAGATTTCGCACGTAGGTGTGTCACGGCATTAGAAGCTGCGACTGACACAGCTGTCGCTGGCGAACATGACGAAACCATCGTGCATTACCCGGCGGCATTGTCCCTCAACCCTCTATCAGATAGTCTGATTGAAACCATCGAGTCCCTTCGTGAGTGTGTCCATCACCACCGTTACGCGCGCTTCATTGATATCGCCGTCCATTAGACAGAAAAATTTCCCATACCGAACAGCAACTCCGCATCCAGCGTGCCGATTCCCAACACGGAGTCGATAACATTGTCCAGATCCTTCAAGCGCACGAGCAGAAAGATCAATGTGAAACCCTGTATGCTGAGGGCCGCATAATTGATGCTGCGGTCTCTTTTCTCGCGATCACGAACACCGTAAGCGAGGAGGTCAGAACCAACAGGGTGATAACGGACTGGCTTGCTAGTGAGTTTTGGTGCCGCCTATCAGGATAAATCGTTTAAATTCTACCCTCAGAGTTTAAGAGCAAATGCATATCGAGGCTCGAAATAATTGGAGACAACGCATCGAGCGCCGAGAAACACGATGAAGCGGTTACAACCTACTCTACTGCGTTGTTACTCACTCCCTCGACCTCCCACACCTTACTAGTCAAGTGGGCGAGCACGGTGTTGATTCGTAGCTCAGCCAACGAAGCATTGAGTGCCACCGCCCAGGTAGGCTTTGCGTGATAGTCTGACGGCGGACGTTGACAGTCTTTGCGAATCAGTTCAAGGTTCCAAGGTTTCTCGTCTACCGGGCAGTCTGCGATGTTCTCGAAGAGAAGAGTCGCGTTTCGGATGCGATCGAGTGTTTCCGACAGTTGCAGAGCGAACTAGGAGAGGACACGGGTACCCGCGATGGGCGACGTATAGATTCTTTCGACACAACGACGAACATGTCCGAGAAGGAAACGCAGTCTATAGATGAAACCGAGTGGATTGCTAGTGAGGATTCCTTACTTGGTTCATGGTCTCGGTGCCCCCTGACATAGAACGTCAGACTTCAAAGCACGTCATCTCAAGCCATTAGAGCAACGTGGAGATGCCGCCATGGACTCTGCTTCCTACAAGGATGCTGTCATCCATTACACTACAGCATTGTCCCTCGATCCTTTGTCGACAGACCTGTTGATCAAACGAAGCAAAGCACGAGCTGGGATTAAATCATGGGAGGATTCGCTGGAGGATGCAGATGCGGTATGTGCATCCCAATTTACCCCGGAGCAGAAATTCAATGGGATCCCAGGCGATCAAACTCGACTCGTCGTCCCCACGTGGCTACGAAAGAAGGCATGCAGCACTACTTGGCGCTCACCGCTACGATGAAGCCATCAATGCGTACGACGATATGCTTGTGAAGCTTGAACAATCTCCGGATCCTGTCACTCGGAGTAAGCATTTTCTGACTCGCACGAAAGCATCTTCTGAGGATTCCTCCTCTTGCAGGATTGCGTAACCACTATGCAAGCCCACCGCAGACGAAGGCGGCAATTCGCAGTTCTGTCGAGCGGACTCAGCAGGACGCTCCACTTGTCCTGATCAACATGGAGAGCGGTCGTCTTTGTGACAAGCAGGGGCGTTTGGATGCATTCGAAGCTGATCCAAAATTCAAGGAGCTCGTTGCATCCATTACGATAAGACGCGACGACGACGACTCTCGCATCACACAGACCGTTCAGGAATTCTTCCGATATGCCACATTCTCCCATACTTGGGAAGATGCCGAACCGCTGTTCCACGATGTCCTTCATGAATCGGTACACAAATTGGCAGAATCCCCCACCATCTTGAAGTTGGTGATGTTCTGTACGACAGTGCAGAAAGCCGGGTTGCGCTGGGCATGGTCTGACACGTGTTGTATCAACAAAACGGACAGCGCGGTGCTTCAGGAATCCTTGACCTCGATGTTTCGATGGTACCACGAATCTGCCCTCACGATTGTTCACCTAAAGGGTGTACGATCTGACTCAGAGCTGCGTGCTCTCGTGAGGTGCTGGTGGAACACCCGCGCATGGACGTTACAAGAGTTCTTTGCATCCCAGGTTATCCGTTTCTACACCGAGGATTGGAAGCCTTATCATCCCCAAGAGAGTGTGGATAACCACAAGGATTCATCCGTAATCATGGCCGAGATGGCGGCCGCAAACGGCGTTGATGCACAAGTTCTACTCTCTCTCCGACCTGGATCAAAGAATGTACGACAGAAACTTTGTCTTGCCGCGACGCGCGTCGCCACGAAACAAGAGGATATTGCCTACTCGCTCTTCGGCATATTCGACGTCTCTATTCAAGTCACTTATGGCGAGGGCCAAGAACGCGCTCTGGGTCGCCTCTTACAAGAGGTGTTGACTCGGTCAGGTGATGTCACTATTCTAGCCTGGACAGGGAAGGCATCCAGCTACAACAGCTGTCTTCCTGCAGAAATTGGGGTATATCGCGAGGCAGAGTCCGCCTACATCCCGTCACCAATTGAAGATGACAAAATGGACGCGTTGGTTGCAGAACTACGGACATCCTCATATCTCACGTTGGCTATGAAGCTATATGATCGACTCGTCCATCTCCCATCGCCACGTCTTTTCAACCGCCGCTTGAGCTTATCTTGCATCGTGTTTCCACTGAGAGGCCCGTTGGTCTCCAGCAATTCTCAGGATGTTTATCGCGCTAGGACATCCGCACTCGAGAACGTCGAGATCAAGACAACGGAGGACTTATCTAGCCTGAAAAACCTAGTGCTCGTGCATCCATGGCTCAAGTGCCTCCTTGACCCTGCCCTTCCTTCCGAGGATCTGATTGGGCACGGTGACACCGAACTGCTCAGCCCACTCGATGGAAATGGCAGGGATGGCGATTCCGATAAGCTTACTCCGTCTACATCACACACCACATCCCCTTCATGCGGCAAGCTTACCAGAGCGTTACGGCTTTTCGCGCGTCTCAGACACCCTTTCGGCGCGCTATTACTCGCTCCTGAATCCCACAATGAATACAAACGTGTCGCATCCGATCACCCTATCGTCGTGCAGATGCTCAAGGAGGTTCCACCGCAGTATCTCGCCGAGAGGATACGGACACTAGATATCTTGTAGCTGCCGATCTGTCTCGTCTCCGGGAGTTTGTGTAGTATCTTTGTTTTCCGGATCCGTTACGCTTGCTATCTCAGGCCTGACTGATG
>JBBPND010000565.1:0-10143 GCA_038090655.1 Gastroboletus turbinatus | reverse complement strand
GCACTTGGGAAGAGAGACGTCGTCGAGAGATGGAACTTGCCGATGGCGATCCGACTGTGATTGTAGTTGGCGCGGGTCACACTGGCCTTGAGATCGCTGCGAGACTGAAATATCTCGGTATTACCCACCTAGTTATCGACAAGAAAGCGCGGGTTGGTGATAGCGTAGGTTGCCGTTGTTTTTTATGCACTGTCTGGTTCACGAGGCATTAGTGGAGAGATCGTTACAAAGCGCTATGCTTGCATGATACCATCTGGTATAACCAGACCCCATATTTACCGTGAGTCTCGGTGAGATGTGGGTTTAGGCTCTCTTTCACAAATGTCTTCAGATTCCCACCCACCTGGCCTGTCTTCAGTCCAGCTGGCAAGGTACGAGCAAGCAATCCCAGGATCTTTGTTTCATGTCAGATCGATCACTGATATCGTTGGATTAGCTTGCCGATTGGCTGGAAGGATACGCCAATTATCTCGAGCTCAACGTATGGACTTCATCCGTCATCACTAAGACAGAGTGGAACGACGACCTGAAAACATGGACTGTTGAAATCAACAGAGGTGGAAAGGAAACTCGAATTCTCAAGGCGAAACATCTAGTCTTCGCGACCGGATTTGGAGGTCGTCCAACATTGCCAGATATCCCGGGCAAGGTAACTTTTGCAGCTTCGCTTTCAAGGTTGTTTTGTTAATATTCCTTCCCAGGAGGATTTCAAGGGCGAAGCAGTTCACTCTTCGGAATACACCTCCGCGGCAAATTACATTGGCAAGAAGGCGATCGTCGTTGGTGCCTGTACCTCCAGTATGTCACGATTGCACGGAACCAGGGAATATCTCGTCTAATACAGGTCATAGGTCATGACATCGCTCAGGATTTCTTCAACCACGGAGTTGATATCACAATGTAAGCTGTGTTATACTGCACTCTAGAGCATATTTAGGACTAACGTTGGAACCTTCTAGGTACCAACGCTCATCTACATTCGTCGTTTCGGTTGAAGCAATCGCACAGCTGCTTAGCGGTATGTCACTTTGTCCAGATCTGCAAACTGCACTTGTTCACACCCTCTATTCGAAAGGGGTCTACAACGAGTCTGTCCCAACGGATCTCGCGGATATCTATAATGGTTGTCTCCCCAACGCTGTGGTGAGACGCATTCACCAGCGCACTGTGCCCCACACTGCACAGACAATGGATAAGTAAGCACAGACCCCCAAGATTAATTAGATGTATCTTGACAGCATGCTTACTCCCAAATCCAGAGAAACCTTGGATGGTCTCGCCAAAGTAGGGTTCAGGACAAATCTCGGAACAGATAGGGCAGGCATCATCCAGCTTCTATATGCACGTGCAGGAGGATACTACATTGGTAAGTCCCTCGCAGATGGTGGTCGATACTGCGTCCTCACATCTCTTGATAGATACCGGTACAAGCAAACACATCATCGATGGCAATATTAAGATCAAGAACGGGAGCGCTATCGAGCGCTTCACGGAGAAAGGACTCAAGTTCACAGATGGCACTGAGCTCGAAGCAGACATCGTGATCTTCTCAACTGGGTAAGCGTCCCCGCTTCTCCGCATTACGCTCCAATGTTGAATCTGAGGCGTATCTCGCGCACTTTGAAGATATGGCGACCCACGCGACAGCATGCGCGAAGTCTGTGGTCCCCAAGTCGCCGACAAGGTGAATCCAGTGTGGGGCTTCACGGAAGAAGGGGAAGTGAATAGCATTTGGAGGGACTGTGGGCATGATGGCCTGTGGTTCGGCGTCGGTACGTCCTCGCACAGCATTCTCGTGCAGCGTCATATTTGACGTATCTTTGGTGGGAAAAAGGTAACCTGGGGTTGTCGCGTTTCCACAGTCGACATCTTGCGTTGCGTAAGTGATTGCGTACATGACAGGATATCACATCACTGAGAGGGATCACAGAGATCAAGGCCATCGAAGCCGGCATCTTGAAGAGGTCGGAGGTCAAGTTTTGACAGAAGAACGAGTGCTTTGGCACGACGAAACTGCACGGACGCGCTGATTGTACATCTAGATCTTATAAACCTTGGGTTGGAACCTGAAACGCCGTGGCGAGGAACACAGCGTTCATGGAAGGCTACTTGGGTTGGTGTTCTTTGTATGTATATTAAAAGCTTGGACAGATTCAGTCTGGCCCTGGAGCCACCCTAGACAATAAAACCAACCTTCTGGACCCCACTAACTGAAGAAAGAACAATAGCATTTCTTTTGCATGGTATTATCCAATGTACGAGATGACGGTTGCGTGACGTGACCAAGAACAAAGAATACTTCAATGATACCATACATAGTCGTTCCACCACTTATCTTTCTAGGGTATGCTTCTCCCGTACATCAGTGGGTGGCGGTCGTAACCACGTTAGGCATCGCAAGATGCCTCTTCGAGTGGTTCGTATTACGTCGGCGATGAACACCACGACACAGTGTATGCCATACACGATGAACTGGAGGCTGACGAGTACACCAGTAATGAAAGACATGACCAACACCGCAGTGGGCCATGCGGTCCACGCTACCGACAGCAGGAAGATCATCAATGCCAAAACAGATGTAAACATGCAAAGAGCCGGTATCCGAGCTGAAATACAGAAAAACAGGTATTTGCCGTAAACGTCTAGGGCGATTTTCTAATCACAGGATGTAAGGTCGCTCGACTCCACACAGATAGTAACAGAAGAGAGGGCTCACTTGGAATTTCGTCGGGGTTACGTTGCAATAGGCCAGTAAAAACCAGGCATCTATTGCGAGACCGATACCAGAGGCAACGCTACCAACTGCGATGGCTCTCGTGGCAAATTTGCTGATGGTAAAAGCAGAAGCTGACGAGAATCCGAACACGCCAGCCTCGAGCCTTGAACAATTCAGTCAGCGAATAGTTTATCCTGGTATCGGTTTTCGTACCCCGATAGAGCTACGAGCTATCCCCAGGTTAGCTGAGCCTTATCTTCGATACAGATTTTCCTTACCGATCCACCGACAAACCTCCATTCCGCGCACAATTCAATCAAAACACGCTCGTACTCTGAATCCACTTGGGCTTCTCGAAGCTCGCGGTAAGGCGAGAACGAGTCCACGATAGAGTCAACGGTTGAAATTTGGGAATCTATGGATATGGTTTCCGTGTATGCCGGCAGTATCGACGCTGCAAACCAGAGTTTATGATCTGTATGTTGGGCATGATTGCTATCTTCACTCTCTGAGAGTTGAGACACGACGATAGGGTCGTTATTATGACGCTTGAGTAACGGATCCCGTTCGTCCTCTGACCGTGCATGATCGGAATCGGACCAGTAACCAGTACACACTTTTGGTTCCGGGTGATGCACGTCCAGCCACTCAAAGCTTGGATCCTCACCAGAGTCGGAGGTCGGTGAACTAGAGTATTCTGTCGTGATACAATTTAGTTACCCATTGACACGCCAGAGCGGTACCTTACCTTGGTCTTCATGATCCTCATCAAGATTACCCAACCCCACATCGTCTTGGACACAAATTGGTTGGGCCTTACATGCTTCAGGCAGGTCGACTTTCGCAACTAGAAGAATCCTGGTGGGTTTAGCTTTATTCGCCCCACCCTTTTGCCGCGAGACACAATTCAATTTTATCTCGATCCCTTCTTATGGCGTTAGATAGAGCCAATCTAAATGTCAATGCGAACTGACTTCTTTTCTCGCACTGCTGTTGAGCTTGAAGACGTGCCAACTCTTGCAACGTACAACATGCATTTGCCACAAGATTCCTCCTTTTGTTCTTTTTCTTGCTTGGGCCCCGGTGATAGACACATATGTCTATCCGTGAAGATGCATTCATGTCGTAACTGGATTCTTGATCAGAGGTTGGGGCCATGATGAATCATACACTCCCACTCACAATTGAAAGCGCTGCTTCAAGTTGGGGTTTTGTCCATCACAACCGAGATTTAATTCATAACATTGATGGTCACCAACGGTCACCGTTACTATTGGACGCCAGGATTTCTCCGCTCGTAGTTGTTGCAGCCCATGAGCACGCACAACTGAAGGGAAAGGTAAGACCCATGAGTCACCTATTCGGAGCAACAACTTTGGTATATCGCATACCAGTAAATGTCCATGGCCTACGGTATGTCAGTCAGAAATCTAGTCATGTGGATGTTTCAGACGAACCTGTCTGAGTCTGTGGGGTGTATTTCAGACATAGAGGCCAGTGGCAACCGAACACTTCGGAGTAACCTCTCACTGATGTGACGAATAGCCGCCGTACTGCCACACACCATTCTTGGTGAGTCCAAATTGGTACTCAAGTACTCACGGACCTAACGGAACTTGAACGGAACGTATGGTCATTGGTAAGTTTAACTAGTACTCCTTGTACAGCAACCATATGTAGCATTCGAGGGCTTCCGCGCAATCTCCCACCGTAGCTCAGGACTCAGAATACAACAATAACTTACGAGTTCCCCACCCAAGAATATAAAAACGATCCTCGCTGGGGGTAAAATGCCACCAAACATTCCATCCAAGAGTCAGGAGGACTGTCGCTGAGAGCGATCTGGGATATGACGGGTTGATGGACTAGCAAGAGTAGTTTGCCTGACTCGTCCTATCGACAATGTGGGAACACCGCCTCGCAATCTCCTTCCACGACTAAGAACACAAACACGTAAAATAATCATGCGAGACACAAATTGTCAGGGACAATAGACAAATACCACCTAGGATGGTGGGCTAGGTATAGCCGGAACCCTTCTAGCAATAAACCCAATTCGACGAGTCCAGTGGACAGTGGTGCGAACAACCCGTTCAAATAGGTCCTCGTCGACATCCACAACGCGTGAGCGTAGCTTGCGTGGACTGAGCCCACGCCGGATGGCATTAAATCGGGCGACCACCTCATCCATTTTTGGGCGCTTGTCTGGGTCGGCCTGAATCATACTGGCAACCAAGGGTTTCATGAACTCAAACCCTCGGTTTTCCTGTGCATTTCAGATCAACAACCAGAAACTTCAAGTCTCATATGGTAAAGCAGGGAACTGACCAAGATAAAATCCATTTTAATAGCGTTACCAATATAGAAAACGTCAGTAGCGAACGGATCACGGGGCTCGTTGGAGTTCTGGAACTCGGGAACCTCCTTGTCACCACCCCAAATCGGTATTTCCTTAGGATTAGTATCTGAAGGGTCGTAGCGCCGAGAAATCCCGAAATCGATGAAATAGTATTTCGGGGGTCGTTGAGTGCGCGTGAAGTGCTTGGCATCACCAGTACAATTCCTGCTTAAATCGGTGGCCACGGGATGGAATGACTCAGGGTAGAGATGAGTAGGATCCAGCATGATGTTTCTGTTCATGCAATCCCTGTCGAAAAATGAGTACAAGAACAAGATAGTAGCGACTCAACATACCGATGGGCAACACGGTGCTTATGCATGAACTGGAGCCCCTGAAAGAATTTCAAGGCATAGTCATCTACAGCTATAAATTCACATTACCTCGAACAGCTGGCGAAAGCACTCCACCACTTCTCCGATAGTATCGAACCTAGGATCGTCGTAAGGCCGAAGTAGAGGCATAACCACGATCAACGTATCGTCTTCAGCGTCCAGTGTGAAGACCTCGTAGACAGGGACGCAATGATTCGCAGGCTGCGAAGCGAGAGCTTGTGAGGAAAAATACAAGGCTATATCTGCTTCATATGGATGGTCTCCTCGTTTTGTACGCTTCAAACTGACCACTTTCCCATCCGAGATCCGAGTCGCATCAATAACTTGGCCAAACTAGGAAGACATGTGGGCAGAAATCAACGGTAGGAAGAAAAACTTGCATACCTCTAATCTCTTGCCGTCTTCACTATCTATCCAGTCCTTGTTCGAGGTTTTCCAAGAGGGGGTCCACTGGGGGGAATAGCGAGGACGTAGCAGATATCCATGGTTGTTCAGTTGCTTGTAGCGATCACGCCACCAAACCTCCCTAGGATCTAGCTCTTCTGGCGCGATGCGGCTGGTTGATCCCCACATTGCAAGCATTTCCTGGGAAATCTGGGCATCCACCTCCACTGTCCGCGACATCGTTGATACCACCGAAATGTGCGAACAGTAGTGTCGACCAGAGTGCCATTGTACGGTCATCGTGCCATAGTAGGCATGCAAACCTCGTACTAAAACATACACAAACACGCACCCACAACGGTCCACGTGTTGTCAGTAACTGATCGTCGCGGGGCTTCAATCGGAGACATGCGCTCAGCGGGTGTGTCCCACACTTCAACGTAAATGTAACAAAATAACTTGTGGAATATCATAGACGCGAATGTATCTCAAGTCCTAGTACTCGTCCATCGTTCTTCACTCACTTTCAGAGGGATCCTCTAGATTTCGACCATCTATCTGTAGATAGCGGAACTTGTCTTTCTATCCGTTTCACAGACTCGCTGGAATCGCGTAACTTCGGAAAGTACCCATCAAAGAAATCCTGGGAGGTTGCTCGAAGATGGGAATTATTCATTCCTGGCTGGAATTCCAAATTTCTTGTAGTCTCAATTCCCTTATAATCCCCAAACAAAACTAGCTCCGACCTGTCACCCACACCACCTCTGAATCAAAACACCTCAATCGATGGAATCCAAGGACCCCTCCTATGCGATTCTCCCCGCCGACCTTGGAGCCGCTTCTGCGTTTGACCAACGTGTTTTCCCTCTTGAGTATTATGAAGCCAGCGGCAATCTCACCAAGGGCAGCGTTCTGATTAAAGCAACGCTGGAGGAAATGGAAGCGATTAAGCAACTGGGCATCGATCTCAACAAGAACGACGACTTCATTTTTAATACGAGGGTCAAACTTGAAGAGTCAGTGCTCTTCCACCGTCTACACACGTCTGCTCATGTTATGGTAGCCTGAACGAAAAAAGGGGGAAATTACAGGACAATCGCAAAACTTTCAACCTGCTCAAACTACTTTTGAAGTACAGAGCAGGTCGGCTGTTTCATGCAGCATCGAGAGCTCTGTATCTTCAGACCACGGTTGGGTTACCCAACTAATGATATACAACATCTACTGAATGTATCACCCGTTTAGCGCACGTCTGAGAAGATCCACAGAGAAGAAGGGCGTGTGCGAGTGGTTTCAACTATACAAATGCGAGCGGTAGATGGTAAGCTCTAAGCGGGTTAGTTGATTTACAGCTTCAATATTCACGCTTGGACATACCTCAGGCGCAATACCACCGAACGTAACGATCGGTGGGTTCGCAATTGAGCTGCCCGATGGATTGACCGAAAATGCTGAACGAACGATCAATGATGCAAGGGAGACAATAGCTACTAGCCCATTTCAAGACAACTCCGTCGTTTCACAATTGCGCGAGGGTGAGGAACTGGGGTAGTTGAGCGGGATAATGACTAATAGGATCCAAATAGGCGAACATGCAATGACTCTCGCCGATACTGAAAGTTTACTCAGCCAAGATGCTGGCGCTGATGAAGGCGACCAGACGTCCGGTGTCTCCAGCGATCTGCAACAGTCACGTCCGACAAGTCCCCAAACCATCAATCACATCAATATCTACCACTCCATAGTGACAGCAAATTCCAACCTCAACGGACTCACATATAATCGTGGCTCACGGAACAGTGGAGGTTAGAATCGATCTCTTTCAAACAGTGTGATACTGACATCTCCCTAGCATCGATTACTCAGGAACTTGCACCATAACGCCATTCGCATTTTCCCGCCCATTCTGTGTAACACCTCATTGTAGCCATAGTGAATGCATAACCGTATATTCCACCTGCACGTCAGCCGCGCCCAGAGCATGGGAGCAGTGGCTTTATGTAAAATTTCAATGCTTCTCAGACCGAACTTGGATAGAATTGGTGTCACGTACTATAACGATGGGCCAGACTCTGGCGTATGACTTTGAATTTTTTTTCATGGAACAGCGATACTAAGGGCGAAAAGAATATAATCCGAAAATGTACAGCTTAGCTGCCGAGGCGCAACGTCAACCTTGGTGCACAGGTTGGCCCAGAATGTCTGGGCTTATCTATGTAGCCACCTGTCATCAGACAGTTGACATGGCACTCGACTAGTATGTATTGGTGGTCTCTTGGATTTATCGCGCCACAACCTGTCGTTGTCGTTGTCGTCGTTAGCTGGGTACGTATACCACCGCGAACCTTCCTTTTCCTAGAATATGACAAGAAGACGTACCTCCACACGATGCCTGACTTTTTCTTTTTGGTGAACAAGACTAGCCTGATTCGACGTCGCCGCATGTAGTAGTACAGTGGTCCAGGGGGATCCAAGAATTTATATTTGGCATACATAACTGCCATGTCGGATGGTAATGCTTGTAGCGCTGTCAGATTGAATATTCCGAGTCGAACAGCTCGTGAGTGTGAATGTATTCGACAAGTGTGTAACCTTATTGGAAACAGTTACGGGGTCTTAGGGAGCTGACCAGGATCTTCCAAGGGAACACTCCGGGCAAAGCTCGCATCCTGGAGAGATATCCGAAGATATATCAGGACTTAACCCGCTAAATGACCAAGTGTCGGAGACACCGTCTCCAGAAAGGTAACAGTGTATATTACAGGTGGGTATCGGTGGAAAGCCTCTGGAGACGAACGCGATACGTCGTATCCAGTCGGAAAACAATATGAGTGACCCGTTCAAAGGTGTCTCGTTATCCACGACCCGCAAGCGCAATTACCAGCCCCTCAGGCTCCGTCACACCTTCTGAAACAGGTCAATCACTTCCCCCTCGTTTCCCTGTCAGTTTCGACGAGTCAATCAATTCTCAGTCCGAAAGGCAAAGCAACCAACCTAGAAGAAGTCCTTGAGCGTATTTCCAAGGTAAAGGACGTCTGCCTTAGAGGATCTTGAGCTCGCTCGGACCGAGCACGGTGTTTCTGTTCATACGATCTCCGTTGCAGAATGAGATCTCGAATTGAAATCGTGGGGGGTAGATCCAAGTGATGTCAATGCATGAAGAGCTCCTCGAAGTGCATGGATAGATGATGCTTTGAACGATCGACGAAAACGGTCAATCGCCTCACCAAAAGTGTCGAAGTACGGATCAGAGAGAGCATTGATAAAACCCCGAGAAGCGGCGTGGTATGTTCCATCGACTCGCGAAGCTTGTCGGAGTTGCGAAACTCAGCGACCTTGTTGCAACTTCTCCAGGATCGGCATGTCGAAAAGTGTCCTCGTTCGGGTTATTCTTAAATGGGGTTGAACGACTCTCGGGAAAGCTTGGTGCGGACGTGTGTGATTCCAGTCCAATGAATACCTGTAAAGACATTAATCCATGGGCAGGACGGTTCGCCATTCTACACACCGATCGTTTACGTGATGCTTATGTATGAATTGGAACCGCCGGAGGGTTGCTGTCGTTTGGATGCAAGATCGTGAATCTTCATGACTTCGAATCCAGGTGACCGCAAATAGCTTGCAAAGGCACACCACCCCTTCTCCATTGATTACAGGTAAGACCAAGGTGAGGACATCGTAGATAGGGGTGCGATGGTTTACCCGTTGCCGGTGGGCCGGTTCGGAGGGGGCATACAATCCTCTGTCCGCTTCGTCAAAGTGGAACATTCGTCTGGTCTGCATCGACGCAACCATCTTGGCATTATAGGTTCGAGCTGCGTTATAAATTGAAAGTTGAAAACTAATTAGTCGAAAGGCACGAAATAGAAAGCGAAGGACATACATGCCTTTGGCTTCTTCTGACTCTCGATTTTCTCGGTTTCCGTCTGGCAATTTCGGTGAGGGGACGTCGGATGAATACTAACGCGGCATTTCCTTACCTCAGATCACTCTGGGATGATCCAGTAACTGTCCCCGGGGAGGTAGTGCCTTCCAAACCAGGGAGACGTCCAGCCTGACGTCTCCTACTAACGCTCGGACGAATGCTAGGGCACAAATGAGACGGGTGGACTTCGAGGGGACCCTATGAACTTACGGGGAACGCCCCAGCCACTGATCCAGAACCCTGTCGTCATGTCCGCCTAGGCACCACTGACCCAAGTATTCGTGACAGTGATCTCAAAGAGTGCCTTGGGCCCGAAACCTGGGCCGATGGCAGAATATTGAAACGTATCGTTGGAAATTAGTCGATCCATCGTCGAGAGGGTGGG
>JBBPND010000564.1:0-10144 GCA_038090655.1 Gastroboletus turbinatus | reverse complement strand
GATATTCAACAGTGTCGAAGGTCTACAAAGTAACGGACGCGTGAGTACGTGCAAATGACCTGGAATTAACTCGCTAACGAAAAAGCCACAGTATCGACCTGTCCGACTCTATGGGGTAGAGGAGGCAGATCCGTCAGATCTCACCCCTCCTTCCATCGACATTGATGTTTCAAACGAACCGGCCCTAGCTGAAGTTTTGGCTGAGCATATGGCATCCCCAGAGGATTCTGACCTCCATGCCGATCCGACGATAATCAAACTCGATCGCAACTACGAATATTCCATCTGGATTTCTTACGTGGAAGTATACAACGAGAAAGCCTACGACCTCCTTGGTTCGGTCAACGATAGTCAGGGCAATAAAGTGGCGGGGGCTCCACGTAGCACACCAAACCTCCCCGGGCAAGGTGCAAATGCGGTTTTCCTGACGCGAAAGGCGCTTGCAGTGAAACCTTCCCCCGCACATGACGCAGTGGATGACAGTAGCACTGGGAATACGGGGAGGTATATTTCTGGACTCAAACATTTCCGCGTTGCTAGCGCTACACAAGCGAAGGCTCTGGTCAAACTTGGGCAATTGCATAGGCGTGTGTTTGGAACGCTTGCCAATAGACAAAGTAGTCGAAGTCACAGCATAATCACCATAAAGATTCTCAGAAATCACCGTGGTGACCGAGATGTAGGCCTCTGTCTCCAATCACCTGGCTGGTATTCACTCAGCTTGTGCTAGGACCCAAGTTCAGTGCAAATATCACGACTCGCCCTTGTTGATTTGGCTGGGTCGGAACGGACGAAGCATACTCAAACAACCGGTGACCGACTCAAGGAGGCGGGCAACATCAACAAGTCCCTCATGGTCCTGGGACAGTGCATGGAGGTAGCTAGATGTTGCCTCGGACAGACCATAGTTTGATGGTACACGCAGGTTATGAGGTCCAACCAAAAGCGCTTGGCTCAAAGCCTCGCCAACCCAGGTCAGAGCGATACCAGGGATGTGAAAAGAGCATTAGCCGTGGTGCCCTTCCGACACAGCAAGTTGACTGAGATTCTCATGGATTACTTCGCTGGTGATGGCAGAATCGTGTGTCTCTCGTTTCCGATTCAATCAATCACTAATTTCTCCTGTCCCGCTTAGGCTATGATCGTGAACGTTAATCCATACGACACAGGGTTTGACGAAAACTCGCATGTTATGAAATTTTCTGCGTTGGCAAGAGAAATATCAACGGTAGTGAACAATGCCCCCGTACCCCGCGTCCACACCAGTCCTAGCAAACCTAGTGCGACTACTAAACCGGGCCTTGCGGGATTGCCACGTGCCATTACACGAAAGGTGACAATATCGAGTTTTGGGCCAGGAAAGAAGCTCAGTGAGGCACATCTAGAGGTGCTTGAAGGTGAGTGATTTCTAGAACTGTCTAGCGGCTGGATAACATCCATTACAGAGGATGAAGAGGTGAACGATGATCAGGAGGAGGATAGTGGTGACGAACCAATCAATCCATTGGTGGATGCCTTGTTCGACGAGATCGAGGACCTACGTCTAAGGGTATGCATGAGATTGAAATTACTCGGAGCTAATCCATGATGGCCCCTTTTCAGCTTTATGAAGCAGAAATGCGGTGCGCCATGGTGGAGGCGGAAACTCGAGAGGAAGTCATGAGAGAGATGGAAGAGAGGATGCGCGCTGTTGAGAGAACCTACGCGCTAAGGCTCATGAATGAGGTGCGCCGACACAGAATTCGCTAGACATGTTCTGCTCACTGAGAAAGATAGGTTGAACGCAATGAGCGAAAAATGGATGCAAAGATCGACATGCTGCACCAGGCTGGCTTGCTTGGAACTGCAAAGAAGCCGGTGGTAGTATCAAATTCGGAGAGCGAGATCGAAGATATTATTGGAGACGTACGTTGTTCGCATCTTGTAGTGGAACAGACGAACTAAACTGATCTAGTCTGAACCCGGAGAGGACTCTGCCCAGGAATATGAAACGGATGCCGAGTCAGAGATGCCTTCCTCTCCACTACACGGGAAGGGAAATGCTGCTACAATTCCAAAAACTTTGGAACATCATAATGCACAGCCAGAGACAGAGGCCTCGCACTCGGACCACGCAGATGATGCAAGCTCCCAGAATACGGATGAAGATGAAGCCGAGGACAAGGCGCTGTCGACCAATGATGATGCTTCAGACGACTACATTCCTCAGACGGCTGCTAAGAAGAGCAAGCAACACAAGAAAGAATCCCGCGACAAAGCTTCAAAAACAAGTACAGGCAAAAGGTCGACGAGGTCGGTATCCAAGCTTGAGCGGGAGATAAAGGGTCTTTCGATAGGAGATGAAGCGGACGAATCGGTCGTCATTCTGCCAAACAGAAAGCACCGCCCAGCAGTCGTGGAAGCCGGAGATCCAGGTATTGAGTATGTTCCTGGCAAAGGGGAGGCGGACCTGGTGAAGAAAAAAAAGAGGTGCGCAGGTTGAAGGTGGTCATTGTAGGGTTCTCAACCACGATCTAGGCAATTAGGGAAGAAGAACATAGTGACGGAGGACGAGGTAGTTGGGGCGATGGAGCGGAGGTCGTTGAGGACGAGCGTGAGACGGATGGGGAGAGGGAGTTGATCATGTGACGAGACGCGTCGAGTGAATGTCACGTGCTTGTGTTATTGGAGTAATGGATGATTGTGTTGTTTCGGTTCAACTGATGACGGTCAATCGCAACTCGCCTTCGCGGCGAAACTCGTTTGCTGCCGCTAACAAAAGCCAGGCTCACCCTGGTCGCAGACGTCGCGCTCACTCCATTGCGCCTGGTGACACAGCAGCCAAAGCCCGTCGCTCCCTCGTGCGTTCCTCTCTTGCTACACTTGCCACCACCTAACCTCTCTTAGGCTCCTAGAAAGAGCATCCTCAAGGCGGCATTCAACGGCCCTGACGACGGTGACGATGCAACCCAGTCCATGGACATCACTCGCGACTACCGCGACGACAATCTTACTCGCAAATCATTGGGAAGGCGCGTCAGCTTTGCCAACCATGCTCACGTACGCCTCTTCGAAGTACCGGATCACAACACAAACAGCACCACCTCCCCCCAGTCGTCGCCTGCTGCCGAGCCAGAGCCTGACACTCCCCGGGCCACAAATGATGAGAATGCTTATCCAGGCGCACGGAGGTCTCGTCGCCCCAGTTCGGCTCGCCGTTCAATGGCCTTCAGCGAAGGCGGTGGAGAGGAATCGATGGAGATGGACTCAGATGATACAGGCTTTTCCCCATCTGCGTTTTTCAGGACTGGAACTGAGGCTTCCATGGATGACGAATTCAATGACGTGGACGCTCCGTCTGACGGCGATGACATGGACGTGACCGAAGTCGTCCCCCGGAATTTTGTCCGGAAACGCTCACTATCCTTTGGAGTTTCTCGGCAGCCACTTGCGAATCTTTCCATACCCCAGCCACCTGCGGATGTTCACGATGATCAGCAGGATGTGTCCAACGAGATATCCTACGTCGAAGAGGAGTCTACACAGTCACAATCCTTTGCCTCAGATGGTAATGTGTCCCAGCCAATGGAGTTTACCGTTCCCCTCGTTCGTCCGCCCGAGCCACCGAGCGAAGCATGGTTGGCCCTTCGCTCTGCTACACACTCGGGTGATTCTCCCTATATCCCATCGTCGGATGATGATGGGGGGGACGATGGCGCCGATGTACAAGAAATGGAACTGACTGACGCAGTCTCGAGGCTACATGCTGCTCGAGCCTCCCTTGGCTTTGGTGAGACTGGTGGCGAAGACGGAGGAGAAAACAGCTTCACAAGCACCGAGGATAGCTTCGTGGATGAGGATGTTGGTAATGGCGAAGAGGAAAATCAGACTGTTAACGTCACCCAACTCATGAGGCGTGCCAGTGTTGGACCGAGTGCAGATTCCACCATAACTTCAGTTTTCAGCAGCCAGGACCAGTCGAGGGAGGAAGCGATTAACCAAGCAGTACCTGATTTACCCCCCTCTGTTCCACTCGCTGGTTCGCAAGAAATTTATCCCGCAATCCCTGAATCACCTCCAGCCTTGTACCCAGAAATACCCGTTGATGGCGACCCCGTTGCTTCCGCTGCAGCACCGACGGAGCTAGTATCATCGTCAGACAGACCTCCCGTTTTCAGTGCACTCCAACCTACGTCACCAGAGACGCAATCTGTGCCTTCTGGGAATTCCCCGCAGTCCACAGCCATCCCAGAGCCATTGAACTTCACTTTCACGCCGAAACCTCGCGCCCCCGCGCCCCCTGTTCGTTCTCGTTCGTCCTCTCCTTCCAAAGCACCCGCGTCCCCGAGAAAGTTCACTGCAGCGTTTGCTCCCCCTGCTGCCCGCCCTTCTCCTCACAAGCGACCAAATGACGCCTTAGACACTGATCATGGTGTGCAGCTAAACCCAGCGAAGCGGCCCGTCGGCACAGAGAGACTGTCGATTACTCCAGGGCGTGGTACTGGTGCTGTCCGGGTTCTGTTGTCACCATCCAAAATGTCGCCGGTCAAGATGGCACCCTTCCATGTTGAGGAGCAGTATAGTGCTGGACCAAGCAAGCGCGCCTCAGCTGGTTTTCGGCGGCCATCGGGCTATTTCGCTCAGCGGAAGAGTCTGGGTAATGTAGTTCCCGATCTGACGACGGCAACAAATGCGGGGGCCACCCTCCCCAATCGAATCTCGCCTATCAAGAATGTTGCTGCTGCGCTGGGGCGAAAAAGCATCGGGTTCATTGGGGAGTCCGCAGAGAATGGGGGAAGGGAAGACGTCACCAATCGTAAGTCAGCCTCACCAACAAAGGTTGACGTCCCCGAAGGACAAGAACAGTCTTCTGAACATCCTTCGTTTGGCGACATACCCATACGCGCATCCCCTCGTCACGAAAACTTGGGGCCTGTACCAGATGATCAGAACACACAACTTGGTCAGGACGATGACATACAATGGGGAGGCGAAGAGGAGGACACAGACGATACCCAAGGTCCCCAGATATCCATTGAGCAGTTCTTCGAGATGACAGGTATCCGATTCATGGACGACGTTGCTGCGCCTCGACGTTCGATTGTCCACCCCTCTGTTCTGCGTCCTTCACGAAGGGTGTCGATTGAAGCGCAGATACCACTTGCGGAATACGTGGTCGCGATGGCGCTAAACGTTCCCCAACTGGAACTCTACAGTTATGTCAGTAAAGACTTGCAAACTTGGGTCGAGCGCATCAAGGAGATATACAAGGAGGCGGAAGAGGAAGCCCAGAACGCGACGCCTCCACTTTTCCAAGAGTTTGTCACTGCCGATGAGAACGGGCAGGCTGAGTTATTGCACCAGCTCAAATTAATCAAGGTACACAACCATGCGCAGGCCAAGTCAGAGTGGTATGACTGGAAGGTGCAGTGGGTCGAACAGTTGTACCAGAAGGCAAATGAAGGTTTCAATAACCTGGAAGCGGTAAGTGGTTTACGCTTCATGCCGAAGAGTGGTCTTATGTTTCGTCTAGGATGCCAAGGCTCTCGAGGGAATCATGCGGCAGGCACAAGACATAGTTCCCGGTCTACAGCAGGAGTATGACGAACTTATGACGGAGCTCGCGAATGAGAAGGCTGAAGTAGCAGAGCTCGAAGGGTGCGACCAAAGCTATTTGAACGAACTGAAAGCTACCATTGCTGAACAAAGGTGTGTGTTTATGCTGTTATGAACTTTGGCAGCGGTTTTCACAAAGGTTCAGTGCGGAGCTGGATACATACCATGCCGATGTCAAGGAAGCTAAGGCGAAGCTCGACCGTCTCGAGGAGAAACTCAATGAAGTAGAATCGCAGGAGAAAGAGGTTATGTCAGTAGTAGAAGATGCTGAGCGACGCATCCATATACAGAAAAACAGCACGAGCGCAGAGATTTTCCATCTCAAAGGTAAGTTCTAGCGTCTAAATATCATTGACAGAGTGTTCAGTCACTAAGCAGATGAACTGGAGGCCCTCCAAAGCTTGCATATGTGGAGGGCAACCAAGGTTCTCCCGGAATTATTCGAATTTACTTACGCGTCAAGTTATTGTGTATCCATCCCTTGCATAAAGTTCCGTCCAATCATTGCAGACATACAAATCAGACGGGCCGAGAACTCCAAGACGAAGCACAAGGAAGTCTTTCCTATTTTGAGCGCATTGATGCTGCGAACAGCAAACCAGCTCGTCGTTCGACACGGAGACCAAGGTATTCGTCAGGTGCGGATTTCACTGGACATTGATTTCTACGCCGCTGACCGCCGTCGCTGGCAGATTGTCCAACGCCTCGGCGACTACTGGTCGTCTTGCTCGCAGCTCCAGGCTCAGCTGAAACTCGTATCTATCAAGTTCCCCTTCTCGATTGAAGAGACGCCAGTTGGATTCTCCGCCACCGCAACAATCTTATTTCCAAGCCTCAAAGCCAAGGCATTCATATCATTTATACTTGATACCCCCATATTTTCTTCATGGCCCGTATTGATCCGATCAATGCGTTGTGATGTGAGGGTAGCATACGGACCCATCGAGTGAGTACAATTGTGGATGGCTCTATTCATGCACTCAATTCCTCGTAGTCGAGATGCTCTCCAAAAGGCTATCACTACACGCTTACAACAAGCTAGTCCTGTCAACAATCATGCATGTCTACTGGATGCTTGCATGGAGGCAGTGGAATGCTTTGCATAGGGTCAAGACATGTTATCTTATTATCTGACTCAGATACACCACGAAGCTTGAAGATTCATAACCGGTCCTGTATAATGTATCGTGTACAATGGCATTTAGAGTGGACATGACTAGGAAATGGACATGACTAAAACATGATATTGGACAAAGACGGGTATCCCCAAGATCCATGTGAGTGGGTCGTGAATATGATCTGCAAACAACGCATAAAATGACTTTATTCGATGTTGGGTTAAGGATAGACCCACATGAATCAAGCACGTAGACCTTGCAAACGCTCTTGGTTGTGATCCAGCACAGCCATGAAGATGTTCAACACTTGACGACCAGATCGTATATTATTCCTCTCATCACCAGCTTGGTCTTTCACTGAAGACCACAAGCAAGCAGCTTCCTTGGCGACGCACGCCGCCTCCCAGCTTTTATGCACATTGGCAAGCGTGGCGTCCCACGACAAGCGAGCTGCCTGCTGACCTCGTGCAAAACCTGCCTGTGCGACTTGGTCACACCGGGCTTCCGCCTGCCTCAGTTCATCCTGGAGCGATACTGTGAACGCGGCACGTTCTTCATCCGTCCGCTCCCTTGTCTCCACGCTGGTGCGCAGCTGCTGCTCGAGAACGGAAATCTGCCTGGCAAGTTCTTCTGTCTCTCTGATCCGATACTGCTTTGCAGCATAAAGTTGCTCCTCGAGCTCCTGCAGACGCAAGAGTCTTTCCTTTGCAATAGTCTCCGCCTGAGCATTTTGCAGACGAAGGAGGGTAATGGTACCGGAATCTACAGGCGGTGGCAGCTCGACCGAAGTTTCAAATACCGGAGCTAGGTGATGGACTGCGGGAGATGGGGTTACATCGGGAAGAAGGACCTGCGAGATTGAACCATAGCCAGAAGGAGAGGGCAAGGCAGATAGATTAGGGGTCTCTGGGACCTCCAGACCTATGATGCTCACGTTTGGGGAGGGACCACATGGGGTGAAAGGAGCCACGACATCCGCCAACCTACCCTCCAGGTCCTCTCGCGCGAGGATTTGGGAGCTGTCGACTGTCGACTGCTCCCAGGAAAAGATCGAACCACGATTTTGATCATTACCACGACCTTTCGGCCGCAATGCCGGCGAGCTCTCTGACGGAGGTAACGGCGACAAATACGAAAGGTTGGCACGAGTTGGTAGGAGGCTGGAGGGACGGGAGGGAGTCTGAAGCTCGGAATCCGTGGATTGATATTTCGTTGTACAAATCCTTGGAATTGCAGGGGTCGGCGCCGCAAGAGATGCCACCGGAGCAAGAAGTAGTTCAACATCCCCAATTTCCACGCTGTCCTCACTGTTACCTTCATCGCTCTGCGAAGCTCCCGCAGGAGAATGTTTGCCATTACCACCAAGACTAATGATGGGAATCTGTCGTGGGTGATGGGCAAGTGGAGACTCCGGAGGTTGACGCACAGTGCCCCTCAATGGGGTCGCGTTTTGACTGGATGATTTCGAACGACCGAAACCAAATGCATTCTTGAGTGAGGTCGGGTTCAACGGTGAGGGATGGGTGCGAGACGAGCTGCATGACGAAGCTGAGGAAGGTGGTCGCGTGGCCGGAGCCCGCGACGGGGATGAAGTAACCGCAGTTTTGACTGTCTTTGCTGGCCGCGCGGATCCAGCGCGAGCTGGAGACTTCCCGGGAGACAATTGAGCAATCTTAGACTTGGTAGGAGTGGAAGGTACAGTTGGACTAGGGAGATTGACTTTGACCGCCAATGCTCTGTGAGGCAATGGACTAATGGGCCTCTCGACCTTGTCAGCAGCGGAACCCAGTGTACCTCTGCCCTTGGGTGAATCCCGCTGTTCAGTGTCATCCTCTTCTGAGGTACTGAAACGTCTCCGAGTCCCCGCATGAACGGGGGAAAGGGGTTTCTTGGTCGGCTCAACGACCACGGACCTGGGCCGATATTTTGGCAAAGCAGACGAGATGGTAGAAGAAGCAGCCTTGGAACGCAGCGTGGACGAGCGTCTAGGGGGGCTGGACGGGTTAGGTTCTGTGGATTTAACGCCATGTTCGTCTGTGGAAGTAAGACCATGCTTGAGGAGAGCAGACTGTCTCCTGCGGGTTATGGTCTTGTACGATGGGCTATCCTCCTTTCCATGTGGGGGAGCAGGGGACTTTGATTTCTGGGAGACGGTCGCGAGGGTGACTGCGGTAGAGTTCATTAGACTGAGGCGACGTGAGGAAGACTCTTTGGCTTTCTTGAGGGTGCTGTCGCGGTCGCGGGAGTCCTTGTTGATCACGTCGACGAGAGCCTTTCCGACAGACGTGAAATTGAGGGAATGGCGAAAAGAGGAGCGTGTTGAAGGTTTGGGTGGCCGAGAAGGCTTGGAGGTGGCTTCGGAGGCCATGAGGACAGTCTGCTAGTTGCACTGTGAATGTTTCCAAGAGTTATTAGAGTGTCAGTGGACTGTTCCAGCCAGTTACGGTGTACTCCGCGTTGTCTGCCAAGTCGTCGTCGTGGTCAACGCTCAAAATGTTGAAAAACGAACCAAAGTGGCACCGACGGTGTTTGTATTTGTCGGTCACCACATAAATCTACCGACTCCCGCACGCTCCATGTACAAAAACACATAGACGGTCGCGAAATTTATCGCCCCATACCACAAGCCTTCAACCAAAAGACCCACAGAACTCATATCCACCACCTGAGCCCGTAAGAGGATATATGGCACCAGGTAATACCGTGGCTCTAAAAGCGGGGTAGGTAACAGCGTTGTAACGCTCGCGAGGGGTAAAACCAGGGTCTGCAGCAACGTCTGGTCACCAGCTGGTCGGTGACGTTTGGGGTCAATTCCCAACTTCATCGATAGTAATCAATGCATCTCACCAACACGCAGCCACCATGCCCACGCGCACGCTTGGTATCCCGGTATGAACAGGTAAGGCACAATCGGATGAAGCATGAACACTCGGCGCCATACATAGAAAGTGTAGTGGCGATTATCAGCAAGCAAAAACGGATGGTGGACCCTTCATAATCCGATGCAGACATTCAGGTACGGCAATAGAAGACACCAAGCAGTGACTCACGTGAACTCGTGCACCGTAAATGCCATGAATGCTGAAAGCAAGGCCGTGAACGCAATTCTCCTACCTCCAACTTATCAGCGGCTTCTCTCCCTTGTCAAGATACACGGACCTTTTGGTTCCAAACATGTGGCGAGTAACTTCATTTGCAAGCTTTACTGGGCCATCGCTACCAAAAACGACTGCAGGCCACCCCATCAATGTCGCAAACGCGATAAAGTAGTACAACTGGGGTACATGCAGCACGGGAACGTGGTTAGCCTTGTCGCCTACAATGTGGAAAGCAATGGTCAAATTCATGGATACAACAAGATTGCCTCCGAGAGTCCGCACCAAGCACGATGCCACCATTCCAAAATACGAATGCGCCAAACAGAGCCAACA
>JBBPND010000563.1:0-10146 GCA_038090655.1 Gastroboletus turbinatus | reverse complement strand
AATATCGAGGTTTGTTTAGACTTGAAATTCAGATGCCGGTGCGAATGACAAACTATATTTTAAGCACAAGATTGGCATTTTGTTCGCCATTAAAACCTGTCCTAAATCACCAAAAATCCGTTGTGCCAGAGACAGTCAATACTGTCACCCCAGGTATGCCACATTTTTCTTCACACGATATCCAACACATATTACCTTAACATTTTCCGTCAATTGTCTCTCCGTGGTAAACCTACTTTGGGTGTGTACACAGCCCTGCCAGTGGCCCTATGAGTTTATTTTACATTAATTATTTTACATAATTTTTCGCCAAGATCATGCTCAGTGATGGGCCGCGTCGCGGCGTCGGGTTGCTGGACAGAGTATCAAAACGGTGGCTGAAGACTCAGATGGTAACTATTGACCTTCCCTCAATATCAATGATCGGCCTGATAGCTCAGACATTGAATTGGTGTGACAGACTGAAGTGCGCTGAAAAACAAGATAGCCTTGCTGTCACTTCGCCAAGAAGATGCTTGCAAATGGTCGCGGTGTGAGTCGTTCGTTATTAATTCCCTCCAGAAGTTCCAACGCGATGAAGATATTCCTTTTTTTCTATCGAGATTTTAGAAACGAGCAGTCCACAAGTGCTATGAAACAATGTGGTCCGTCCTTGCCCGGCCACTGTCATGCACGATCCTACTAGGAACTTGATGAAGATCTGGCCAGGGAAAGGGAAGGGGTAGTTCCACAAGGAATAACCCGTCGAATTCAGGCGGGAAAAAAGTGAGCAAATTCTCTAAATGACCATGATAAAAACCGGATGAGGAAGAGACATACCTCTGGCGTATCTAACTTTGCCAACTCAGCCTCGACACGTTCTCCCGTACCACTTCAATTGTTCCTCGCCACTGCCCAGATACTCTTCCCAATCACCTCACTAGTTCCCCATCCGAACAGGTCCCCACCCTCGCAGACGCTACTAGGAGGGATGACAACAGCGCCCAAAATTCCAAGGGATCGTTCGATCCTGCTCCAATCCACGTCTCAGTTACTCTCGAACCTGAAAATCAAACAACGGTCAGAACTACAAGTACTCGAGTCCAGCAGGAGGGCAAGAAGAGTCACACCTGTCGTCATACGCGAGTATCTTCTCCATGGCACCGGACACTACCAACGCTTCCTGTCTTGTCAACCCTGGCCCTACCGCATGACGGGCATCCACCGCAAGCACCCAGAGAGTATGGTCGCCTTCTGCCCTTTCTCCAGCTCAGCATGGAGCCTGACATGACATTCGAGCCAAACATATGGCAGTGCTATTCCATTGGAAGGATCATTTGATCACAATGTCCGAGTCCCCGACGATGGTGATGATTGGAATACCGATGTGGATGACGATTGGGAAGGATGAAAGTCAGCGTGCTCAACAGACATGTCCTGCGCTTCCCTAGGCGGAGGACATGTCAAAGCCTTGGGTAGAGCGCGGAAGAGCAGATCCACCGATTCGGGAGAAGATTGGACACCGCCCCCGTCGACGAGCCAACATCGCCGGTCTCTGAAATCCTGAGCCCACTCGCACTACCCCCCTCCAACTCTTTCATAAACGGCACTAGATCGGCAAGATGACGGACAGCAGGTATGCTCATGGCTAGAAGCTCCTGTGGCTTATTGGCGAGGACAAGCCGGACCGGAGGCACAACACCGTCGAGGCACATTTGGAGACAACACGAGCAGAAAATCTGGGAGAAATTGAAAAAAAGCAGAAATGAGAGGGATGGGGATAACGAGACGGAAATCGACCCGGCCACGGTATACCCTAGCCGACTCTTGGAAGTGGGGCTACGTGGTGGCGTTAACGAGCATCAAGCTGCCATCTGATGATCTACTTGAAGCACCAGTTGAACCAGACATGCTTCCCCCGTCAACGTTAACATTGGTAGAGTCCGCCAAAGTTGTGTCGGCGATGAATATTCTCAACTCCTTCGACACACCATCTTCCATGTCTTCCCTCCTTGAGGCCGATATTCACCACGTTCTGAGCTTGGGCGAGTTGGTCAAGACCATAACTCATATCAGGAAGCACAGCGTTGCTGACTACACTGCTCGTTCTCCATGAGCTGTGTTTGACGCAACCATAATCCCCATCACGTCGTCAATAGAGTATCCTGGCGACTCTGTCAAGTCCACCCGAAAAATATAGTAGGCGACTTCCACAACGTCTTCGGGCGTATTATGAATGCCACCACGAAGAACGATGAAGGTGACAAGATTGACAAATGTTTGTTCGCCCAGTCTATAATCGATGAGGGTTGCTTGGCATTCCTTGGACGATGAAAGATATTTTCGCATATACGAAACGGCCTCTGGGGATACAAAGCAACGTGGTTCGCCTTTTGCGACATTGCTAGTTGCAGACTGTAATGAATGGCAGTCACGTCCGAGAACTAAATGCTCGCGATACCCTGTCAGGTGGCAGAACATGGGATAGGCGCATATATTGGGGTAGACGTATCACCTCATGTCCACAATGACGGATAAGCATCAAAGATCGACGGGACCGAGCTGAATGGTGGGATTGGGACAGTTCATTACTCGTGAGAGAATGGCGAGGACATCAAAGGCCAGGGCGGAATATGGTGGGAGGCCAAGTGCGCATGGGGCAGGTACAGGAATGAGGAAACGGAATCTGAAACAAGAGCATTGGACAGCGCGTACGAAGTAGCATTGGATGAACATGTGGATCGGGGCGAGGAGTAAGATCAGGAGTATAGGTCGTTGTGATCTCGAGCGAGGGTAGTAGTTCTGCAGGTAGCTCATGTCGTGGGTCCATGCTCGCAGTGGAACGAGGGGGTGAATGGGGTGAGGCATTGAGACCTAGTAGAAGGGAAAATATGGTGGGGAGGATTACTGGCGGTATCAGAAATTGTTGAACCTAAAGCAATTTGTCTCGATGTCAGGGGAGAGTGGAAGCTTGGATGAGGATAAGCACGCGAGAGGAATGGGGGAAATCATGGGACGCACCATGCAAACGAATCTGGGCCATTGTCCAGGAGACCTGTTGGGAGAATATCTGCACCACCGCCCGTTGCGAGGATGGGTGAGCCATTGAACGTGAACTGGGGGATCTGCAACCGGACTGCACGCGGGTAATGGTGATCATATTAGTGGTTTCTGGCGAGTACGAGTACTGTCAATGGCCATGAGTATAGGGGCAGTCAGCGTCATGGAGGTATGTCTGCGGTCCACGCAGTAGTATGTGATCGGCGCCGTTGTCGATAGCACGGTCATCAGTGCAGAGAGATCGCTAGAAATGCATGTTGTGGTGGTCGTGGTGGTCGGCGCTGGCGTCGCTGGCATCGGAGCAGATGGTGTGCTCGAGGTGAATACAAGAAGCGACAGACGAGCAGACATGGTGACACGGTGAGCTAAAGTGAGTCTCGGACTCTCGGTCCAAGTGGCGACCAAGCTTGCAATGGCGAGGTCGCGGCGCTGTTCAAAACGTTTGCGTTGAACAAGCTCCACTGGGAGCGCACACGGCTGACCTGATGTGCCCCAATTTGGTTCATCGTTTCGAGCTGGAATTGTCCTTATCTCCTTCATCAGCTGGGTCCATACTTTCAAACATTGGTCTTTTCACTACCCAGTGGAGCTCCTTATTATGCCTCCACTTCTGTCCGAACAAGCAGCATTTGCAAAACATCTCTTTACACAGGGTTACCCGCTATGGAGTCCAGACCCAGTCTTGTTACCAGCAGACGACCAGATTGCGGGCCTCCAGATCGGAGACGTTGGAGCTATCGATGAGCGAGGACGGTTTGACCGGTTCTTCAACATCCTTCACCCTCCTCCAGAAAGTTCTGACAGCCCTCCACCAAATATCCCTCCATTCGCGGAAAACTATGCTCGCCGAGTTGATGAAGACATCCTTCCTCGCGAGGTCGTATCGTCACCAGACACACTATGGCATGTTGATCAACTAGATGTGTTGACTGTTTCCAACATCACGTATGCTAGCGCTTCCTTCTCCAATCGTAAAACTGTGGCTAACGGCGTAGTTAGCCGTAGGACAACTGAATATGGCAGCACGCTGACCGATGATGGAGCACATATCATCGTCCCGCAAGGGGCGCAATGCTATGAAGTGAGACACCCACATAAGGGTTTATTCGAGAACTATGCGAGGAACCATGGCGCCGAATGGATAGAGCGTTTTCAAGAGCGACTTGAACGGCCCGGATCTTCTCTCTACCTCCTCACTGGGTTTTATAGAACGTGTTCGTGGTCCCTTGCTTCATTCAGCATGCAAAACGCGGCGAACACGCACCCGGTTCACGTACAATGTACCCTGGCGGAAGTAGATGAACAACTTATACAGGTGGATTCTACCTGGCAACCCTCAGGTCGTTTTAAGCGCAAGATCGGGCCTCCGCCAAACCGCCAAGGACGTGATAATCAAACCATTTTCATACGTGGGATCACAATTACTCCCAGAGACTCCGAGCGAGGAGAGGGTGAAAAGCGACCAGCTGGGTTACTCAGCATATTTTCCACACCCACCAGGTTCCTAAGCAAATTGGCGGGGAACTCGGTTCAACAGACACAGACAGATGCTGCTGAAAGCGGTGTGATTATCCAGCATGTACCACAAATATCACATGTATGTTTTGTTCTCGAATTTCCAACGCGACATTCATTAATGTTCACTTGCTAGGTATTACATCCATCGGAAATCATCAATCAATACCTGTTGGCAAAGGTTCGTAGCGTCTGATCTGACTTGGATTGAAATGTGTGACAGTCAGGTATAGGAACCATCTGCGAACATCGCCGTGACTCATGATAGTCAATGGATCGCAATGCTCGAATTACTAGAAGAAGTGTGTGATTGTATGTCTTGTACACCTGAGCTCTAACCACAGTGATCCATGGAAAGTCACGGAAGCTCGAGGACCTGGAGAACCATCTCGAAGCATTAGTGCCGGAGCACTATTCCGTAGCCACATACAATGGTACGAATGTCAATGCCATTCCGTCTCAGTTGCTGATCTTCCTCAGACGCTGTCTATCTGAAAGATAAAGAACATGGATCACTAGCTCGCTTCGGTGTTGATCGGTCATGCCTGCCCAATGACCTAGCGAGTTGTATTACAGCAAACAGCAACCCTTATGCATACGGTACTTTCTGGAATGTTTATAGCGGCACCCTTCGCACCCCAGAAGGGTCAATTAAGGTATGAATGACCATATCCTCCTGGTATCTCCCATAACTTTGACCTTCTAGGTTGCCATCAAAGTTTTCACTGCTTCCTTAAACGGGGTTACTAGTCCCCCAAAAACAGCGCAGGTATACGCCATTGACTTCTTAAGCGTAGGTTACTAACATTGAATTCCTCAGCGACTACGACGCCAGTTCAAAATGTGGTCAACACTGGACCACATTAATGTCTTACCCGTAATCGGCACAACCACAAGCTTTGGTCAATCTCCTGCGATGGTGTCCCCACAGGTCCAACATGGATCATTGAAGTTTTACCTTGAATCCCAGAACCGACATCTTACGGATATGCAAATGCTTTCTATGGTGTGTACATCCCATGTTGGTTGACATATACTTATGGAACCATCACTGCCCAGAATCATGATATCGCCTCTGGCCTACACTATCGTAAGTAGTGTCGCTCCTCTAAGTTTACCTGGTGTGAACGACATTGCCAACAGTACATTCAAAGGGCATCGTACACGGTAGCCTATCTGGTGTATGTCATGCGTGTCATTGTGTCAGATCATCGGTCCTCACGTTCCAGTCACACAGACCAATGTGCTTGTCGATGCAGATGGAAGAGCTTTGCTTGCCGATTTTGGTCTATCTACCATGGTGGAAGAACTTGGATGGAAAAAGAGTGTGCTACCAGTCTACGATGTCATGGACATCGATTCCAGTGACAGAGAGGTTCCAAAAGTTCCCGGAATGATGGAAAGCGACATATTTGATTTTGGTCACATCATGCTGCAGGTTCGTGAGTTCAATTCATCGCTATTCCCTACACCTGATTCATGAGTTCCGCGCGAAACGCCAAAAAAGACTTTGTTGGCGGATGATCCTTACAATTACTATGTTTTTGCGCAGACCGATTTTACAAGTCTCGCCTCTACGTCGAGGAGGCCTAATAACGAGCATATCACTGACCGTCGGTGGTCATTCATACAACGATGCTGTTCCAGAGTCAGCCTCCGTCCTTCAAGTGGAGAGATCGTCGAATTCACCAGGAATGAACTTGACGAGGTTGGTGGAATGCTCAAGGTGGGAGAAGAAGGCGGATCACACTCCGGGAATTTGGGGTGGGCACCCACTGCAAAAGAAGCGTTCAGTTTGTCAAACCAGCGCCACATTCTCCCCTGTTCCCTCCCTAGTTCCACCATGTCCACCACATCGGCACTCGTCCATACCCCTACACCATTTCATTATGATGTTACCCATGTGTTTTTTCCTGTCGAGCTTCCCCACGACAACGACTATACCTTGGAGAATGATCTTTCACTAGCTCGTAAAGTGTGTGCTGCTACGCATGCTTATAGCGCACACGTCGAAGGAACCTCCGAGCCTCATTGGCATCGCATCACAAAAATGCTAGACAACCTGCAGGCCTCCGTCCAGTCTAAGCACCTGGAGAGAGGCCACATCATCTCCCAGTTGCGTGGGATGCAGACAGGAAGTACGCTCACAGGCTCTCAACATCTAGATCCGTGCTGACGATCTATAGATATTCTTGTGTTTTTCATCCGAACTCAGAATGCTGCGGTCGTCCTCACGAAGCAAGATAATAGCACACTGTTCGAGTCCTTCGAGGTGTCCCCACGCAGTGATGCTGTAGAGAAGACGGCGGGGTCTCTGATCTGTTCGTATCCTGGGTCGGCTGTCGAGACACCAAACAAGGTATTTCACGATGGAGACTTTCAATCCGAACTCGCCGACTTTCTCTCTGGCCCCAATGCTGCCTACTCGGACCTCCCCTCCCCACCTCCCGGTCGTTCGCATTATATTACTGCACTTCTGATGGGCATCTTGCGAGGTGTTGGTCGCACTGCTCATGTTCCTCGCATCACAAAGCGTGTTCGCGATGACGTTGTCCGGCGGGAGAGGGACGATGACTCAAGCGAGGTTGTTTGGCGTCGTTCGTCTCTTTGGCTTCTCATCAAGGTCGTGATCCAGACGTCCGTTGACCGTTCTCCTCTTGGACGTGCTTCCTACAAACGATTCATGTTATTCTTCATGTGCACCCTTGCAAAGGACGCAAACAAAACAAAACATTCCAGCGATCTGCTTCACTTGATGTCATCTAAAATATTCCGACGTTTAAGCAAGCTTGGCACCTCTGCCCCTGACTGGCTCTCCGATGTAGCGATGAAGACATGCGCCTCCCTCCGAGAGGTCCTGGACGACAGGCGGAGGCAACTGAGCGTCCGCCCATCTCCATTTCGAAACCCATCTCAGGAGGAACTCATCAGGGACACACAGCTCTCGCTCCAACATAGTCGTGAATACATTCGCAGCGCTCTTGCGAATTCTCGCCACGAACCCTTCCATACACCTTTCCACCCCAGCCATCATTGCCGTGGTACCATTGATGATTTCTTGTCATCGAACGGGTCCTTCTTTGAGGAGGCATATGCCGCCGACCCTGACGTTATTCTCTATGACGTCGAGCAATCGGTTGAGCAGGGCATCGACGATTGGATTACCCGCGTCACGAATGTGGGGGAGGCATGCGCACAACTCGAGATCCTGATGGATAAATACATGACAATGGCTAGGTCTCGCAGTCTATTGGACGAAAATCCGGAAGATCGCTCCATCATGTCCCTGACTGCGATCGAGCTTTTCGTCACACTGGACAAGCTAGTTATGAGGGAGATTCCCATGCTCGCCGACTATTCCCCTGAAATTCCGATACCTCTCCTGGAAAAGCTGCTCCTGCGCAACAAAACCAGTCTCAATCGTCTTTCCCGTGCATACCAGTACCTCTCTGCGCGCCAGTCGTGATCGCGTCCAGGATGGTCTATACTTTCGAATGTGTTCACTGAAGACAGTTTTCCCGTCCGTTATTATGACCAATGCCCACATCTTCAGCAACTCAAAGCTCGCATTGAATATGACGTGATGGAAATGATTACTGGATCATGTGTCAGCCTGCAGCGAGAAAGTCAACAGCATCTATCTGGCGGATGTCTATCTGATGCCGGAGAGGCTTCCCAATCACCATTGCCCGCCTCGCCATTACACACCAAAGTGGTCATCTTCGAATTGCAATGCCCAATGTGCTTTCGTATCTGGCGTTCTGCCGCTTCCCGCGTTCTGTATTATTTGTGCTATCCCATTCACAAACATGACGTGTTCGCCGCAGAGAGAGAAGAGAATCCCCTTGCGCGTGTTCCTGCATTGCGACCCTACTTTGTCCACCGCGAAGGCCCACCACTCTCATTCCAGGTCCACTTTGTCTATTTTTATCCAGAACCACAATCTCGAAACAGCCCGATATTACGTTATGTGATCCAACATCTCACATTCGAGGAAGGTCCTCCAATGGACCGTCTCTCAATATGGCAGGAAGAGGGCCGCTACAGTGATATCGGACTTTCGTTGGAGTTTGCATACATGCTTGAAAACCACACTCTGGGGCAATTTGTGTATTCTATCTCTCACACTTCCAATTACATCTTGGCTGCTCAAGCGGACTGTCCCGGGGATCTCTCACTCGACGAATTCATCACGTTTGGAAACCTGCGGAGCGGTGGCTTGATCCAGTGGCTCAACATCCTCAGGGGGCTGCGCAGTAGATCTCTCAACCTCCGTCGTTGCAATGTTCATCTTCTCTTGGCCCAGGCGGCCTTTCAGGTCGGACTGCTCGATTTGAAGACAGGAGTGTGGCTCTGGCATCAAGAGCTTCAGGAGTCCTCCTTTTGCAACACTCTTCTGGACGAGCTTGACAGCTTAGTCATGGATGGCGGGGCTGCTTTGATCGACGGCGTGATGATGAGTATCATTTCTTTGTTGCTCACTCGCGTACTTGCGTCGAGCCCCAGCGAAGACATCTCTGAGCGAGCAATTGCACTTCTTCGAAGCATGCGCAGAAAGACGTTCATCTGGGTGCAAGAACTATCGTATAACTTGACAAAGGCACCTATGAATGAAGAACGCAGTGATTGCTTGCAGGACATGGCTGCCACTTGTCGGAGCATGTTTGATGTTGACCCAAGTACTCTCCACAAGTTGTTCCATTCCACGGAGGACGTCGATGCTATGCTTTCTTGTGCCTTACTGATATACACTCTGCGCCCTGAATGTATGTCTAATTCCGTAATGTCGAGCACTTTCTAAACTCAGCTAACCTTAACTCTTCAGTCGTGCGCAACCACTTTTCGCAACTTCTCCTTCAACGAGACTGTCGTCTCGCTCTTGCTCTCGAGGGAATCGTGAGCGATGTAATCCTTGCAGATGTCTCAGATTATGGCGTCGACCTCACAGTTGGCAAGATTTTCCGTAGCCACAAGCCGAGTGCGCACAGATGGCAGCAGTTGCAGCATCCAAATGCTCGTTGGCTTACATGCATAACTAAAGCGACCTGGGACCAACCATCGTGAACAGTGCACTTTAACCTGCTCAATGGTGTACTTCAAGTGGATGGTCAACCACTAGGCGGACTGCCCCGTCTGATTAGGGACTCTCCAGACATCAGGAAAAATAATACTCACAATGTAGCACTATATAGTCTACAAGAGCACTTGTAGCACTGTAGACTTCCCCCTACTTTGTAGCACTCCATAGCCACTTAAAACCTACAAATCACTACCATAGCCAGCTGTAGCAAGCATAATAATTGTCAAATTTGTGCTACACAGGACAATGTAGCACCATGTAGTAATCACGAGATATCACGAGTACTACCAATGTGCGACCAATCTGGAATTGCACCGCATGAGAGGAAGGTGAGGACGACAGTGAGATGACCATTTGCAGCTGCAAAATGGAGGGGGGTGAAGCCTGATGTGCTGACTACGGGCACAGTTGTATCACGACTGCGCTCAGTGGTAGAGGAGTCTGTGGGATGGGTGAGCAATAAGGCAGGCAGGGAGGAAGCCAACCTTAGGGCGTTCACGTCAGCGCCAGAG
>JBBPND010000562.1:0-10152 GCA_038090655.1 Gastroboletus turbinatus | reverse complement strand
AGCAAGTAGGATTCCAGAAGTGGAACCTACTTACTCAAGTGAATTTTTACTTGCCTCGGGATTTACTTGAAATCTGCTTACTATGCCATAAGTAGCTATAAGTAGTGTGTTATTTTGCTGATGTAGTCCAGACACTTGGACTGGACGGAGGCTTGCAAGCTATTTAACTTGAAGTTCTCGTTGCTTTTCGTGTTGGACTTTCTGGACAATAGACACGCGTCGAACAGACCAGGAAAACCCCAAGCACTGGCACACAACGCATAGTCAGTGATAACCTGCCAGTGGGATCTGAGACGGCAGCGACCTCAGCAGCCACGGTGGTCCTTACAATGCAACCACAACGGGTGCTGAATGAGACTTCGTTGCGGCAAATTACGCTGATGTGTTTATTGGACTCCTTGGTGTGGGGACGATGTACAGTTTCTGCGATTATTCTAACCGTGACCGAGCATCAGTTTTTCGAACGACTTGGGAGTTCCAAATGAGGGAGGTGATGACAAATGACGTCATGCAGCTGACACTTTCTACTCTGTTTGTTCCTTCACTCATCCATACTCAAGATGTATCCACCCGAGATCCCAGCAGATACCCTCTGACGTGCAGCATCAGTTTGCATGGAGCACTGTCTGTCCATCCCCACAGCAACGAATGCTCTTCCCAATCAGCTCCGTACTTTTTGATTGCATCTGTTCAACGGTTTGTTCTAGATATACTACCTCCCAGTCTACATGTGCACAGCATCCCTGCACCGAGCTGACGGTGACCTGCCAGTTACTGGATGATGCTCGGTGTAGGGATGGCTCACATTTGGTAGACTTCCAGGTGTACATGGAGCACGTCACTGACAGAGTGCAGTGGGCAAAGATACGAAGATGGCTGAAATTTGTAGACATCTCTTAGCTATGTGGTATGTGTTGCAGTCAACGCGAACGTGACCAGTGTCAAACATTGGCTTGTATGCGGTTGGGTTACGGCGTGCCAGCTGTGGGTAGCCGAAGAACGGGTAAGCCAGATCATTGTAATCCACGTTTATATGCGAGCTTGCATGTGGATATCGATCTCGTGGGCAACATATACAGTCTCTCCCTGCACCTTTGACAGGTGGATCGCCCAACATGTTCACCCGACCATTGGGCCCATCGCCCGGCGAATAGACAATGGCTACAAATTCAACGTCAGTGTCGAGGTCTTGCCACAATCACTGCATATATGCGCCTCCTCATAGCACTCAACATTTTACCTTCCTCAGCCAGTTCTCCACTGTTTCGCCACAGCTCTTGTTCCGCTCATCAGTACCTCCGATCCCGCCCGTGCATAGCATCCCTACCTCGACTTGACAGTGATCTGTATTATCTGTACTGATCATTGGATGATACTCGTTGTAGGAATGGCTCACGTTCAGCGGATACCGCTTCAACCACCTCAAGCTCCCTTGACTCAAGGGAGACCAGGAAGTGGTCAAACTTCTCGTATGAGCCATAGTACTCGTCCGGCTTGGCGATGGTAAGTTTTGGGGGACGAGCCACAGGGGCGGGAGGTACGGGAGCATGAGTAGGAGGCGGGGGAATGCGGCATGCTGATGCTGGCTTGGTTCGACTGTTGGTCCGACTGGATGACAGCTTGAATCGATTGAGGTCATTGTTTAATAGTCTGGCAACCAGATCCGTCTATGAGGCAGGCCGTCGATCGACGGCTTGCCTCTTTGTAGACGGATTGGTCACCAGTCTAATTGTTTAAAACAATAACGACCTCAAGCTGACTTATCTCGAGAAGAGCTGCTGATAAGCTCATGGAGGAACCTCGGTGACATTTGGACGGAGTCCGATTGATCCGAATGCCACTTCCAGCTTGTCCAGCGGAGCGTCCTGATGCTTAGGATAGTCCTAACCTCGCCGTGACTGCGTCGAGCAAATATGTGTATTCGACCCAAGTCGTAAGCGCTTAAGCGTAGGCTCGGGACGAACTGAGGAAAAGACGAAGGAGAGGGTACTATGACTAAACATAAATAACAACAGTCAAAACATAAGTAGACACGAAGACAATACGAGACCTAGTAGCTACAGATCAATGAATCAGGGATGACAACGGAGGCAGGTGGGGCGGTACTAACTTGAACGGGGTGGACACTCAAACTCAATGGAGTATGACATTTATGCCGGGTTTGGATTTGATAGAGGAACCATTCTGGTTACGATAATGGGATTGTAGCCGCTGCACCAAGCATTAAACTTGGACTGACTTCGTACTCCCATCACCATGGAAAAGATCACGGCTGTATCTGCAGTAAATCCCACCATTGGCCGTACATGGATCATGAACCATCATCCTTTCCAGCTAATTGGTATTACGAACAAATCTCTGGGCGTAGATATTGTACAACATGGTACTATAGAAAGCTGATACAAGAAGGCAGCATGCTTAAACGACCTAAATTACAGGGGGGTAAGTTTGTCAACCCCGCGACAAACTCCAAGAAGTATAAACGTCGACATCGACGGGTAAACCATAAAGATAAATTTACTCACATACATCTCAGGCAGTCCCTGGACACGGAGAAACGAGCCCGTCTTGGGACATTGATAAACGAGGTCAGACATCCTCTGTGACGTCATCGAACTTGATCTCGCTCCGACGGTTGTTCGCGAAGGCTATAGAAGCCCTCGGACGGATCGGCGAGCTCGGCGAGGGTTGATCATTGTCGATGTTGTTCTCGACCAGTGTCGTGATGGGGGCTTGGATTCTACTCCTTCGGTCCGCCAAACTGACACTGTTGGCAGTGGTCGTACATCCAGGTGGGTGTAAATCCGTCGTCTGGTTCGCCCAAATAGCCAACCCGACTCGGATAATGATCATGTAAAACGTGATGGCGATGATTGGCGTAATCTGGCAAGTCAGAAAGAACGTTTCACTGGAACTATTCTCATGAGCGAGGGATGATGACTGACCATGTCTAGAATCACGTATTGACCGTTGGATCGTTTCACGAAGGAGATCAACGCCGCGGAAAGGGTGAAGGAGTAAATCATGCCAGCATCGATCACGATGTGTAGAACGGGCCGCAGTAGGGACTTTTGGGGGCCAAGCGGGGTTTTCTGGTCGAGATACCAGATACGGTAAGCCAACAGAACTGGTAGAGGGAGAAAGACGCTGATGAAGGACGCTCCAACGTGCGTCAAAACGCGAGTACGTACGGGTCGTCAATAGGTTGGTCGTCAGCGTCGATGCCCAAAACGACGTGATCCATCGCGAGAGGCTCCCATCAAAAACCCCGTTGTGCGTCGCGCGCGATTCGGCATACGGACATGCAATTCCAGTTACTTCAGAGAGGTTGTTGATGATTTCAGTCCACCCCGGAGGTTATGGCACACGTACCAACAACAGCACACCAAAGCAGCATAGGCAAAATCATGACGAGTTTAGATTGCCATACCATATAACAGCGGTAGAGCTGCGATGAAGTTAGCGGATGATGTTGATCTAGACGCAATGAAGCTCACAATGACACCATCCCCAATTAACGTCTGCGCAGTATACACGTAGTTCTTGGACACAAACGTCCACTGTGAGGGGTCTGAAAAATACCCAACAGCTCCTTGGAAGGCGTTCCGGGGGAATACCAAACCCTCCGTAATCCTTATGATACTGATCACGAGGTGCTGTATGCCCCCCAGAAATTAATCTCTGTCCGATGATTATGCAGGATAACGAGAACACATACCACCGTACTACACAGCAGCAACAAGCATGCTACCGTAAGCATCTTACGGTTTATGTGGTGAGTGGACCGTTGAGACGTCAGTGCCCATATCGTTCCTCCGAACAGCGGCAACGAGAAGCCTTGCCCCACAAATGTTCAGTATGCTTCGCCCACCATCCATCGTCGACAGATTTTACCATACAACAACGCTTCGAGTATCACTGACAAGAGCTCTGCCTTGGCCAGAGGGATGTCAGTGGTAGGCATGTTTCAGGACGTGCACTTTTTTCAGGACACCAGGGCGAGCCCGAGACGAGGGGAGGGAGGGAACAGGGTGTGGAGGAAAATGCGAAAAGGGGAATTATGGGGAGGGACCGACACCCTTTGCAACCTGAGCCCTTCCTCACGTATGTATCCGACGATTGAGACATCTCGGGCACGATCGGATGAGTAGTGCTACTAAGCGATCCATGACGAAAAACGCTTACAGTAGTAAGAAGAGAAGTGGTCGAGGTGTGCTAGCCGACGTCACGGAGACTGTATGTCCATGTCAGGCCCAGTGGTGATAGCTTGTCTGTCTCCGCTATCAACCTCTCTGTGGGAAGCCACGAGTCGTACCGCCACGCCATGATTGGCATGCCCGAGTCGCGCCTTCCCCAGAGTGACGATCAACGACCACCTCCCCCATCTCGCGCTGCCTCGTTTTCAATATTGAGGGTCCCTGATAATCTCGGATGAGTCGTTTACAAAAACAAGTGACGACGGCGCCAGTTTCATGTCCCGTCGTCCGATGAGTCCGTACTTATATTTGGAAGGCGACTCGGACATCCGGGGCTTAGCGCTTGCAACTTTCTTCTTTGCATCCAACCAGGCCGGCTCAGCATGTCAAATCCCAGCCTTGCTTTTCGGCTCTCTCGCAGTGTGCTCACTACCATTCAGCCTCCGTGCGTGTCTGTTCCTTCTGTCAGTCTGCCCTGGATTTGAGCACGACCGTTTTAGCATACCCCGCGCCAAGGCATGGGCTTTGACATACCCGTCCACACCCGCTCGTCCACTGCTCGATATGTCACAGGGTGTCCCAGGAAATCCTCCACCTGGTGTGTTACTGGATGCGCTAGCGAAGACGTCCTCGTCTCTTCAAAGTTCAGGCTACGGCCATGCTCTCGGAGACTCAAAATTGCGCGCTGCCTTTGCTCAGGAAATGAAAGTGGCCTACGGGCAAACTGCAGACATTACAGCCGAAGATGTCGCCATCACCGCTGGATGCAACATGGCGTTCATAGCAACCGCGATGTGCCTAGCAGACGCCGGGGACGAAGTGATCCTTCCTGTACCATGGTAAGCATAGCAACCCCTAGTGCGCTCGTCCTGCTTATGCATGATCTCCAGGTACTTCAATCACTCGTATGGCACATTTCGTCTTCTCTTCATACGTCAACTTGACCTGCGCGTGGTAGTATGAGCCTCGACTTGCTCGGCGTCAAGCCTGTTTCATTGTATACTCGATCCGATCGAGGCTTTCTGCCCTCGATTGAAGAATGCAAGAAGCTGATCACGTCCAAGACAAGAGCAATCGCGCTAGTCACACCAAACAATCCTGTCAGTTTTTTTTACTACCCCCTCTAATCCCCCACACTCACCCTGCCGAACCAGACCGGTGCGATCTACTCACCCGCGCTCATAGCGCAATTCGCAGAACTAGCGCAAGAGAACAATATCGCACTCGTGCTCGACGAGACGTATCGCGACTTTGTGGAGCACTTTCCTCCACACAACTTGTTCTCCCCTACGCAAACCGAGATATCACACCCATCCTGGTCTTGGAGATCGAACATCATCCACCTCTACTCGTTTTCAAAATCGTATGCTATTCCTGGGCACCGACTCGGCGTAGTCGTCGCCTCACCCGAACTTCTGAAGTACATCATGACGACGCTGGACTGCATCCAGGTTTGCGCACCTCGGCCCCCACAACTGGCTCTCGCGAATGCGTCACTCCTATCAGAGCTTCGGTCTTCCATCCTCTCGAATGCCAAGGCACTCAAGGCGCGCCACGAACTCTTTCGCAGGTCGCTTCCGTCGGGGTGGACGATTGGCTCCCAGGGAGGTTATTATGCGTTCGTCAAACACCCTTTCCAGAATCTGTCCTCGATCACGTTTTGTCAGCGCTTGGCAAAGGAGCTCGGCGTCCTCGTTCTTCCTGCTCAGTTTTTCTACAGTGAGGCGGACGAGACGGAAAGGCGGGCGTTGGGTCTGTCCGAAGAGGGATGGGACAGATGGGTTCGTTTTTCGGTTGCAAACGTTGGCGATGAGCAGATCGTCCAAGTCTGCGAGCGTCTGAAGGAATGTGAAGCACACTTTGAGTAGAATACACTGTATCTCATTTCGAAGCTATTGTGGCTGTGCAATATTTTGCTTTACACTTGATCATATTTCGAGTCCCTCATGGATGTACGTGTCATTTCGTCTTGCACACAACCAAAATCCATTCATGACCGCAAAACGCTCAGACAGGGCTCCAACGCACTCAACCGATCCATGCAGGGTCTCTGGTCAGCCCATCGCAAAGCCAAACTGAATCTCAACGCTGCCGTCGCACCGCAACCAACGCCTACGACGGCAGGCGTGACGGTGTCATCTCCACCACATCCCACTCAATCGGACGAACCTGCCAAAGTGGCACCACCCGCTGACGAGGTCGAGCTCACAGAAACTGGGCCAACTGAATCGACAGGCACGCAGGCTAACCCCCAATCCGCACCTACGCCAACGGACGGCCGCCCTCCGTCTTCAAAACGCAAGCTACGCCGTGGTGTGGGGGATAACGATGGGACGAAGCGACCTCGCACGACCACTAGCGGGGGCGGAGACGCGGGCAATACATCCAAGACGTACGCACCGCCCCCGATACGACTGTCCGACCTCGGCGGCGTCGAGCCCTGCATCGAAAAGATGCTAGAGCTCGTCGCCATGCCGCTGTGTCATCCCGAGGTATACTTGCATACGGGGGTCCAGCCTCCACGTGGGGTGTTGTTGCATGGTCCGCCTGGATGTGGCAAGACTCTGCTGGCGAACGCGATCGCTGGGGTAAATCTAAATCAATTGTTGATCGTATTGGAAAGACAAACGTGTGCTGATGTGTTTTCTTTTGTGCGTCGTGATGTAGGAACTTGGCGTGCCTTTCATTAGTATATCGGCGCCGTCGATCGTGTCGGGGATGTCTGGCGAGTCGGAAAAGACGCTGAGGGACACTTTCGAGGAGGCAAAGGTAGGCTGTAGCAGTATCGTCGGTCATTCCCTACTAACGCCGAACCGTTACAGCGCGTCGCACCATGCCTTTTCTTCATCGACGAAATCGACGCCATCACCCCGAAACGGGAGAGCGCACAGAGGGAGATGGAGCGACGGATCGTGGCTCAGTTCTTGACATGCATGGACGGTCGGTGTCCCTCCGCCTCGACGTTCTCCGAAACGTATGCCTAAACGTTTTATAGACATGTCTTGGGAAAAGACGGAAAATAAGCCCGTGATCGTCATTGGTGCTACGAATCGACCCGACTCTCTGGATGCCGCGTTGCGTCGTGCTGGTCGATTCGATCACGAAATAAGCATGGGCGTACCCGACGAGGTCGCCAGAAATAAGTCCGTTTTCCCGTTACTTGCTGCTTCCGTCAGGTTCGTTTCCTCATGCGTGCAAATCTAGAATACTTCGCGTGCTATGCGCCAAACTTCGACTCGAGGGTGATTTCGATTATGCATCCCTCGCAAAAGCAACGCCAGGATATGTCGGTGCAGATCTGTCGGCATTGACGGGGGCAGCAGGCGTTATCGCCGTAAAACGAATATTTAAAGAACTCTCTGAAGGGACTCTCGTTCTACCAGACGCGCCGGAAATGACGACAGACGACAGTGATACCCCGATGGTAATCGATTCGATCCCTCAGACGCCAACGACAGAAGTACCACCCCCTTCATACCCTGCTCGACCGTTCGCATCGCTCGCCAACCAGCTCTCCTCGAGTTCCATCGCACATTTCCTGAACGCACATCCGTCCGCATTGACAGAATCCCAACTCGCACCGCTGTGCATCACGTCCTCCGATTTCCGCGCTGCACTCACTCAAGTCCAGCCTTCGTCGAAACGGGAAGGGTTCGCGACGGTCCCAGATGTCGCGTGGTCTGACATTGGTGCGCTGCATGGTATACGGGAAGAACTCCAGATGGCGATCGTCCAGCCGATTCGACGACCCGAGTTGTTCAGCGCAGTAGGGATCGAGGCCGCGTGTGGTGTCTTGCTCTGGGGTCCTCCTGGGTGTGGTAAAACCTTGCTTGCGAAAGCGGTGGCCAATGAGTCGAGGGCGAATTTCATCAGCGTAAAGGGACCCGAGTTGCTGAACAAGGTGGGTTTCGTTGTTGTGGTGGGGGGAGTTTCTTGACTGATGTCGTAATTTGTTGGGCGCTGGACTAGTATGTGGGCGAGAGCGAGAGAGCGGTCAGACAGGTGTTTTCGCGGGCACGTGCGTCGTCGCCCTGTGTCGTCTTTTTTGACGAGCTCGACGCCTTGGTTCCGAGACGGGACGACAGTCTGGTACGCCTCCTTTCTTCCTTGCCATCCTTTTCCGCTAAACGACCCCACCCATGACAGTCCGATTCGTCCGCGCGCGTCGTCAACACCCTCCTCACCGAACTCGACGGTCTCGACGCGCGTAAATCGGTCTACGTCATCGGGGCGACGAACAGACCGGACATGATCGATCCTGCGATGGTTCGACCTGGCCGGCTGGACAAGCTCTTGTATGTCGATCTTCCGAGCGCTTGTGAGCGCGTCGAGATTTTGAGGACGTTGATGAAGAGGGTGCCGGTGGCGAGTGGGGATGGTGGGGAGGATGGCGGTGAGGAGGATGCGAGAGAGTGTGCGGAGAGGTTGGTGAGGGAGGGGTGTGAAGGATATAGTGGGGCTGATTTGGCGGCTGTGGTGCGGGAAGCGGGGGTGGTTGCGTTGAGGCGCTTGTTGGGGTCGCTTGAGGAGATGGAGGGTGAGGGTGAGGGTGGGTACGGGGAAGTGGGCCCAAAGGTGATGGTGACGGCGGCGGATTTCGTGCGCGCGGTGGACAAGGTTGGGCCGAGCGTGTCGGTGGCGCAGAGGAGAAAGTACGAGGCGCTTCGGAACAAGTTTGCGGGGTTGCCGGTGAGGGTCAAGGGGGACGATGGTGGTAGTAGGGGTCGGATCGAGGAGGTCGTGTAGTCCGGACTGAGGAACAAGATGTCACTTATCAGGCATGTAGCCCAGCATAAAGCTCTTTGTTGGTTCATTGGCTTGGACTCAAACGACCCAGCGCTAAGAAAAAAACTATCAAAAATATGAATGTATATGATATCTCTACAAGATCGTACCATCCTACAACATGTCCCACTCTAGCCTTTAAAATCCGGCAACCTTGGCGCGTTTGGTCCGTCGCGTCCTACCTACATCGCCAGCCCGGGTTGCAACACCACCCCGAGCGACGCCGGACCTCCTCGTCCCAACCACCTCCACCTCCATCTCAGCCTCTCCATCGTCCCCACCCAACATCCTCAACAACCGTCGTTTCTCTTCCGCCTGTCCCGGATCCTCGTACGTCACTCTCATACTCTCCTCCGTCGATCGCGGCCCACCCATTCCCAAGTCAAACAAGCTCATGTCGAGGTCTGGTGCTGGTGGTGCTGGTGGTGGGAGGACCGGTGGACGAACGACGGGACGATGGGGCGAATGGGCGTTGACGTTCTCGCGTGACGCCTCCCGAGATGCAAACTATTTTCGAACCACAGACGAGCATTGAGCATCGAGCATACCAAAAAAAAACAAAAGAGAAACGCGACGCGACGTACGTTGGACGGCCCACCAGGTCTCACCCGTTTCCCCTTCTTCGCACCCCCCACCCCAGCTGCCCCGATCGTATCTCTCATCATCGCCTCGTCTTCCTCCGCGATGGGCCGTTTCCCGAGGAGAGACGTCAGACTCTCGTGGAGCGCTTTCGTGATGGCGTCCGTGTCCGGGAGACGCGCAGGCGAAGAGGACGCGGCGAACGCGTCGGGAAGCGAACTCGATGGGGGGAGCTTCATCGGTGAAGGTGATGTTGAGGATGGAATTCGGGCTTGGGCTCGGGCTTGAGCATCGGCACCGGCACCAGTATTGGTATTGTGAATCGAGCCAGCGGGTTGGCGCGCGGGGGTGAAGTGCAAATGTGCCATGGATGCAACTATGGGAGGGGTAGGTTCGGGAAGAGGTGGTTCGGGTTCGACGAGGGGTGGAGAGCTGCTTTGTGGAGGCGGGACGGCGGGAGAGGACGTCGTGGGGAGATTTGCCTGGGCTTTGGCTTCCTCTAGGGGATCCGAGTCGTGTATTAGAAACCTCGGTTTGCCAAACAGTCCGTCGCGCGCAGGAGACGGTGGCTCCGACGTCTTGTCACGGTGTT
>JBBPND010000561.1:0-10167 GCA_038090655.1 Gastroboletus turbinatus | reverse complement strand
TACTATATTCGATTTCGGTCATCCGCCTCGTGTGCACTTTGCGGAACTTGTTTGACAGCCCACCCTTGTTTTATTTTTATTTCTATCTGTATTTTATTTTATTTCGAGAGGCAATGGCATTTGGCAACCGCCTAAGCTGGCAGTGGCACCAAGACGGTGCGAGGAAGCACTCACTTGACTTGAAGCTTAGTTTGGTATGAGAAAGAGTGAAGACATTTGATTAGCGAGAGTGTCTTGAACGGCCACGGCCACACTCGCTCGAGTCACTTCCGGCGTGTGCCAACTCCACTTGGCCACAGACTCACACCTTGACTACAAGCTCCTGTTCATATTCGCGTATCACGACTAGCAACCTTCAAGTGTTCTTCCCAGGGTGTTTCCCGGTTGTATTTGAGAGTCGCATACGTACGAAGATAAACCGGAAGAGGAGTCGTACATCGCACAAATCGGCGCGCCATGTCCTACTCCTCTCTCCAAACCAACTTCCCAGTCTTCGCGTCGGCACAGTCCGCATCAAGGGGTCCTCCATTACCACAGCCGTCCCCGTCTGCACCAGCCGGCCCACGTTCATTCAAGGCACCCGCGCACAAGCATGCTCACCATCTACACTCCATTCCCCCTCGCGAAAAGTCTACCAGGACGCTCATCATCGATCATATGCTCTGGGTACACGCTCGCACCAGATTTGCCCAAGCGCGCGCAGAGCTCGGCATGACTGATCGTACCGGTGGTCCACCCTCGCCCCATTTCCGCTTCCGGGAACGTCCAGAGCAGTACGACGAAGAAGACGAGGTCTCTAGTGATGGCGAGGGCGTCGATCAACTCAAAGCCAGAGCTGCAGGGCACGGAGACGCCCATCATGAAGACGAAGATACCAGAATGCAGAAGCAAGATTTCACTTTGGCAAGCAGTCTCAGATTGCGCGCCATTGCCCTCGAAAAGGTCGTCACGTCCATGCTCGATCAGCCGCCACCCCTGCATCCCGTTCCTCCCATTGATGAGGAATTACAATCTCCTCCAGGCTCTCCCAGGCGCCGCGAATCTCAAGCTACACCAAAGGCGTCTCACCCGCACACGTTGCCGAACGGAGTCCGTCTCCGTCTTGCTCTTGGCACTGTCATCAATGATCTATTCGCCCGTCAAGTCCCCATAGCGCCATATCGCCATCATCATCACCCACCCCCGATCGTCGTCTCCAACTCTCTTTCGGACAAAGGATCGGTAGATTCTATGTCCACAAATAGCTCTCCGGCGTTCCAGAACCCGTCGCCCCATCCTTCTATTTGCACAAGTCAGTCGTCCGGTGGTGTTACCGGCGTGCTCCCGCCTTCGCTTATCGCGCTTGCATCCATATCCGGAGCCTCCGGCGCACAACTATTCCCATTTCCTTCGACAATGCCCATTTCCGGTGCACATGGGCAACGGATTGTTGTACGTCGCTATCCGTCTTGCGCTCTCACAGAAAATTTGACCATTCACCGAAGCATCCGGGAAATCAAGCTGTCTGGAATGACAGAGTTCGCACCTTGTATATGGAAGGTGCAGATCCCTCAACAGCAAACTCTCCACCTGCTTTGCGGTGCCCAAGGCATCTGCATACCGGATGCGAGATCTGTGTCGAGGCGAAACAACTTGTGAAAACACCAGGGGGACCGGCAAAGGGAAGAGCTGGCGCCTGGGGAGGTGAGATCACTTCACGTCCCCCCCAAATTGGCTCAGGGAAGAGCATGGGCGGTTGTGGCGGAGGCATCACTGGTTGGCAAGATGGCAGTGGTATCGGTTCCGGACTTGCTCATTCCGGGATCAACGGCAGCGTATTGCGCAGGAAGTCCAAGTGGCTGCATCATGATGCAGAAGACGCCGGCTATGCGGGTTCGGGCGCTGGAAACACACGGCTCTCAGAACTGATTCCCCGGTTTTTGCGCTTGTCAGCACTTGTCGCGATGGAGCTAGGCCAGGAACTTAGGGATGAGGAGTATGAACGCGAGTCCCAGGGAGAGAGATCTGGGGGAGCATCTTCTGCGTCCCCACAGCCCTCGATGCACGCTCGAAAAGCGCAATCGGAGAGCGAAGCGAGTCCCCTGCGGCCATCCAGAGATTGGTACATGCTGTTTGCGGGACTCCTTACTCGAGCCGCTTTGGAAGGGTACCTCACTGGTGGTTGGAGGGGACCTACTGCCGCTTCCTGTCTACTCTCGGTCGGGCTTGGGATGTCAGACGATCCGTCCGCCAGCGATGAAGACGAAGGAGACTCGATATTCGAGTGGTTTGATCCAGATGATCTTCCTGCATTAAGAGAAGCAGCGGAAATCATGTTTCCGTCATTAAGCGTCATGACCAATGGCGTACCACCGCGTAGGGAAAATGCAGAGGTTGAATTCGAGGTTGAAATGAAGGAACGGTTACGAAGGGTGAGTACTCTCTGGTACGGACTGCTCAGTCAGATTGATAGTTGGAACCTTAGTTCTACGCTATTCCATCGCTGACCCCCGATCTGTCGACGCACATGGAAGATTTGGCGTGGCATTATCCTGCCGAGCCTGTGGAACGAGCTGCGGTTCGTTTCTGTGAGGCCGTTGCGAAATGGCGGGGCAAACCGGAGCTAGAAACCGTAAGCGTTATTCGTCGTGACGAGGCCTAATATCTCACGTGCGCAACCTAGTATAAAAAGAGATTCAAGGATCCTGCCACGCCAGCCATGACAATCGAGTCACTCGTCCATTCCAACCCAACCAGTCCTACGTCTGGTGGCTTCTCCACTCAGCCTGGCCTGCCAAAGTCCAAGAGACCCCCAATAGAGCAGTATTTCATTTTCCCCCAATCCCTCATTGGACGCAAGCGCCGACGTTCGGCGGATGGCGGGGACCGGTATACAAAACGGGTGCAAGGCGGCGTGTTGGTTTCCGCGGTGTCGTCCCATACTTGAATATCATCTTAGACGGTTAGATAGGCTCACCGCCCCTTTGTATAGTATCGTTATCGCTTTTTATCTTTTGCTTTCGTTGCATGACACATTCCTGTCACTTTTCGTGTTGCCTTTTCGGGCGCGATTTGGGATGATGTACCAATAACATAACGGGGCCCGACGCACTTAATGCCTCACCTCTGCAGCACGGTTGCCGCTGATATCCCTTGGAAAACATGAACACGAACGACTATCAATGTCCAGTCTTCTCTCGTGGGATGTACTCGCTATTATAGCCCTGGGCTATGGTGTTGCCTTGGTCCATGTCACCCGCGCTCGACAATATGTTTCATCTCACCACGCCTGGAACAAAACAGCAACACTTGCCCGAGTGGTTCCCTGGCGCCGGATTCGAGTTGCAACATTATGCAAAGAAACGCCGGAAGCTGACACGCGAGTTGCGAGATCTGCTTTTTTGATCCCGTTCGAAAAGAGATGATGGAGGGGGATTGCACCGCATTCGAACTCGACAGTGGTTTCGGGAGATGCTCGAGAAGAACGAGGATTGAAGAAGTTGATATCGAGTCTGTTGCAGGAAGTAGCCATTCTGGTGAGTACTACGCCTCGTTCTCGATTCCTTTGACTTGCAAACGACTGCTCTCTCCGTTCTGTTGATGATCCTTGCAAGCCTGCGGTCGAAACGGTGAGGTTTGGTAAAATGCTTTCGGTGCGATACTCAATGACAACAGCCCAGGCAGAAATCGAATCGCGTGACGGGAGGAAGCAGGATGCCGCCCCTTTTTTATTATTTTCCTCATCGCGCGTCATGGTATATTTAACCTCGAAGCGATTTACCGGGAGGTGGTCTGAGAGATGGTGCCAGGCCAATACCGTCTGATCGGTAGGGCTGGAGTTCCCTTTCGTGCCTCAAAAAAGTTGATTGCTGACACGGGCGGTGATGAAGTGCCTTACAGGGGTATCGCACATGACTACGGCCAGATGTTGACGTGTGCGTACGAAGGCTATTTCCGGTCGGTGGGGCACAATTATTCATATCCGGTCATGCATTGCGCTCATATCACATTGGTCTACACGCCGTCATCTTTGCAAAACTTATTTGGTGGCGGCGTACGTTCAATGTCGTGACGTGTGCGCTGCTTGGCTGAAAAGCATTGCGCTAGGTTCGATGACACGCGATGAAAATGAAATTTCTAGATGAGTATTCATCTTCTCGATCCGATGAGGTTCGATGTCTGGAAGGGTACTTGTATTGACGCGGACGCTCGCCTCCGCCGAACGATATCGCCGAACGACAATACATATTAACATTCATTCGGCTTTAGGTCGGAGACGGACATTAGTTCATGTTCGAGATTCGGACGAAAGCGAGTATGGTGCGGTACTCATCGCACGGGATCTGTATCGGAAACACCGACCCCGGCGAAGGCTCAAGCCTTCTGGATAGCCATGCTATGTATCTATCTTGGCCGTGTTCCACATCAAGGAGGCAAAAGATGAACAAGGACGCGATGTCGAGGTGTTGTCATGTAGGTCCGAGATGTCACTTTTTCGGAGGGTCTAGACTTGACTGATGACGGTTTCAATAGCCCGAGTCACGCGAAGCCGTACCCTTTCTCGATCGCGCTGAGATCTGCTCGTGTAGCTCAACACACAGCAGACTGAGGGCGATTTGTAAGAATCGCACCAGTGATGTACGATTTTGTACAATACACCGAATGTACGGGAATGTTAAGTAAATTAGCGCGCTGTGTAGTATGATATGTTTCTAATTACGAGTCCTCACTGCCTTCATACATCGGTTTGGACTGGACAATTGCCCACTATTTCTGGATGAACTCGTCCGCTACTCCAGGTGTATGTAGGTACACGTATACCAGCAAAGGCAGACCAGCTGCTTAACCTAAGATCAAGATACATGCGATAAGTCCAGTACAAGTGTACATTAAGTTAGTGCAATGATGTACAGTGAGATAGTCATTCATAGTGTCATGGCTGTAATGGCCAACATAAATGCATAATGGTCGGCATTAAAACATAAAGCTATATCCTGCGGCAGAGCATTTAGTTTGCCGATCTGATGGATGGAGGCGGGGAATGACAACTCACCATCTAGGCTGGATCTGTCGTTCAGGGTAAAGATGCATCATGATCTGATCTGTGATGAACTCTGCCTCGACTTGAGAAGATGGTCTGTTTTCTGTGTGGAATTGGCGTCGGAGTGGGAGTTGCGGCGGCCGACCGACATCGCTCGGTCGGGAAGCACGCGAAGCATGGCTAGTGCGGTGTGGAGGACCGTGCCCGGGGTGTTTCCTGTCGTCTACTGCGACGTAGTCATGGGTGTCTCTTCCACGTCGGCGATAGTTCGGATCAGGTCTGCGCATCTCAGATATCGTTCGCTTCCGCTGCTCCTCCTCTGCCGCGCGGCGCGCCATGGACAATTCCTTGAGATAGCGTTCCGTGTCTTGTGCACGGGAGGAAGATATCTTGTACGTCCCTTCGCAGTAGAAGCCGCCGGGGACACCACGGCATTGATAGACGCCCTTGGCGGTCTGCGGGCTATTTGGGAAGATGCAATCGCGTTGGGAACACTTGTTGTGGTATGGCGAGGGCCAACCAGGTGGGGGCGTCGTGGGTTTTGGTTTTCTAGAAACTGGGGATCCCATTTCAATTCAGTCGTACGGCAAAGTGACTGTGGACGGGGGTGTACGCACAGAAGATCATGCGAGTTCGTCAGGGTACAAAGAAAGTCTGGGCTGGGGGAAGAGATGCGGCGTGTGCTTATACCCCAACTGCCTTATGAAGGGGGTCGTGTAAGCATGGAGGCGCACGGCGCAGGCATGCATTAAAATCGTGTTAACGTGATGAGGTCACTTGCACTGCTGGAGGCATCGCCGCAGCCTCGGCTGGTGTCGTTCCGATTTTACAGCGTGATCCGGTTCGAGCAACGTCTCGACATCGACTCCAATATAATTCTTGAGTCTCGGGCATTGTCCTGAATATGCTGGAAGGATCACCGACCCTATTCAAGGGCCGAGGAATGCCAAATTGACCATAAACCGAATAGTTTCGGAAGCACTCGTGGTGAGAACACGGAGAAGGGAGATGGGCGTTTACTCAAAAGGGCGACGGACAGACCGGCTATTCATGTAAATGACGACGCGTGAAAGTTAATAAACGTACATGACATTAGTAATTGCGTTCAATAGCTGCTCACACATCGGATCAGTGGCACTTTGTAGGTGTCAGCACAACAACGATCAGTTGTCCAGTATCGGGACTCGTCATGACTGCGGCACGATGAAAACTTGCGTTTCAGCTTCCACGTCGAGATTGCTAAATTTGCTAGCGAGGAGTTCCAGGGCAATTAGTCAGAGATGCGGCGTAAACGTTGCAGTTGATTAGAGTAATTCATTCGACCCTCGAGGAGAACACGAGGCGACCGAAGGGCCGATTAGATGTGCTCTTTCCCGAGAGGTTTCAGACCTGAAATTGTGAAACCTGAGAGTATCCACTGGAGTACGGCGCGTGTCCCTACCGAAGACTCATGACTCATTCAAGACCACAATAACACTCTGTGCACAGACATTCTCTCTTTCACTTAGTATGCACCATCAAAGATCAAAAGGTGGCTTGTGGGGACAGTAAGTATCACTGATAGGCTGTGGGTGAGTGACTCTGCCAACTGATTGAATCGATTCGGTTTGTTCGGCTGTACCCACGTGGCTGTGTTTGGCAAAAGCTTGGGAATTTGGGAAATCAAGATTCAACAGACGTCTTTCACTTCCACTTCACATCCACGCGTGACTGATAACAGCGGGTCACCGTTTCAATGGCACAAAAACGAAAGGCAGTCGACGTCGAGTTGGAGGATGGGCCATCTCCCCGTAAACGACCCTCTGGCATCACTCTGGACTACCCAAGCTTTTCGCATGCACCGTCAAAGCCACCGCCCTTTCAACAACCAACCCAGTTGCTCACTTTTTCGTATACCCCTGACCACGTTCTCGAATTCAATGATTCTGCAATGCGCTATTATGTCGACCCTCCTCGTGGAGCTGATCTAGGATATGGGTACGACAGGTGGATTAGACGACCGGATGAACGCGGTCGGTTGGATGCGCTCTTGCGGGGGTGGTCACGGTTCAAAAGAAGCTTGTACGAAGGACCTTCTGCATCCCAGTCTACAGCACCTGACATTCATGTCATGAGCTGGAGAGGGATCATGACCAAGTGAGACCCTTTCCTCGTCAATATTTCCAAGTGGTTGTTCATATTGATTTCACCTGCTTTTGTGAGAGAGGATACTCATAGCACCTTATGAAGAGAGGGATGGTTGGGAACTCAATGTCATGCGTGTTGGCGGGACCTTCTACTTTGAGGAACACTTGAGCGATGCAAAGCTCAAGGAGAAGTAAGAGACTTCCTCCGCACGATTGTGCAATGTGCTCATCACGTCTTCAGAAATGAGATGGAGCCTCGCCATCGACGTCAGACATATTATGGTTATGCGTTTGAGTCTTACTGCACAACCTCGACCCCAGGACATCGAGAGGACGTTTCGTCGCATGTCCAAGGTTGGGGTGGGGACGTCAATACTAACGTTCAGTGGTGCAGCATTGTGAAAACCAAACTCGGCGACCGCAGGATTGTCATTGGAGGGGAGGTCGACTGTGTTCGGGGTATGTTCAGCGAATCATGCTGTCATCTCGAGGACTCAATGTCAACAGGGAAATACTCTGGAAACACGGCAAACTTTGTCGAGTTGAAGACGTCCTTGACTATCCGAGGACCCTCAGACGAAGCCAGATTTGAAAAGTATGCATCCATGAATTCATTTTCCTGAATAAACAACTCAGCCTCGTCTAGAAAACTCCTCAAATTTTATCTACAGTCATTCCTTCTGGGGGTGCCAGTACGCTAATCAGGTGCTCTGTGGCAGCACGCTAATAATTTATCCATGAGATAGGAAATTATTGTCGGTTTTCGCAAGCCATCTGGGCAACTCATGACGACTCGGTCGTTCCGGACCGTCGAGATACCCCGGACTGTTCGTGGTAGACCTGGAGCGTGGGATCCGCTCATCTGCCTAGATTGGGGAGATAAATTCCTGTCGTTTCTGCGCAACACCCTGCCTTTGGACACGGGGAAGGATGTCTGGCGCGTAACATTCACGCCCAAGGTAGGCATCGCTGTCATGATGCTTGATGCTTCGGGGGTGGAAGGCGTCATGGGGGGTGATGATCGTGTCGGATTCTTGCCCCGATGGTACTGGGATGAGATGGAGCTCACAGCAGACGGATCCGGTGGCGCGTCTGCCCATCGTGGTGAAGGCTCGCAACGACAGGCCGGCGATGGTGGCGTTCCTTCGGGATGGCGCATTTGATCCAAAGGAGATCATCTGATATAGTGTCACTCGTGGGGCGATATCGCTAACCCATATGTGACTGTTATTATCGTGTAAGTTGCACGTGAACTCTGGATGCTGTCGCTGTTCTAATTAGTCGGACTTACGCCTGCTGCTTCGGCCCCTCCGGCGCCATCACCCGGGTTGTTTCAGTCCAGCTCAGCGTGTTCCGGAAACGGACGAACAGCACACGCGTGGACCCACCCTGGTAAGAGCAAGAAACCCTAGCGAAATACCTCCTTGTGTTCTCATCGTGTTTTAATATGAGCCCTCAAAAGTGTACGTAGGATATTTACATGCTGAACCAGGCACAAATCGGAACGTGTGGGTATAAAAAGCGTGGGAATTGGGATGAATAAGACGAGCGCGTCGCGCGTGGCTGCTCCCTAACGCGCTCCTCACCATTTCACACAGCGCACGGCGCATCCCCATCGTCGCCCGCAACAGCGTCCAAAGCTGTCCCCACGTCGCTCACCAGAGCGTGTGCTGTATATCTCTGTACCATTTGTACATATACCTCCCCCATCCAGCAGCGGACGCGCGCCAATGGTCACTCCGTCGTCTTCGGTGACCTCTCCGTCGCCCCCCGTGACATACACACAACCACACAGCCCGTCCCTCTCGACGGACATGGATCCGTTGGAGAGGGAAGAGAGAGAGAAGGCAATTCGAAAATTTCTGGCCAGTGCCGAGCTTTCCGTGGTAAGTCCCGTGTTCGCTGGCACCCGCGAGACGCGTTGGCACACCAGTCTGTCGCGCCTGCAGTCGTACCTCCATCTCCCGGAGGAACTGGCATGCTCCTGGATGTGTTGCTCACCTTTGCTGTAAAGTCGTGTCGTGGGCAATTCGAGTTACACCCGACTAACATCCCCTGTCTCACTGTCTCCAGGTAGTCCGTGGCCTCCGCGCCCGCTTGTCATATGCTTCATACAAAGCTGTTCATAACATCCCGCATATTCCACTTAATGATCTCGAAGCCAAGACCCATGCAACGTCAGTTGCTCCACCTCGCTTGATCGGCACCAAGCGCAAGGCTACTGGGGCGAACAACTATTACCACAACCCTGCTACGCAGGGTAGCCAGACACGCAGGAGTGGTAACATTCCCTCTCCAGCCGTATCCGGGTCATCGACAACGGCTCCCTCGCGTTCTCATTATTATCCCACGGGGACTCCATCTTCCGTGAATTCGCCTCAGAGTCTCTACACCGCTCTTCTCGGACCACCTCCGCTGAAGCAAGCACGTACAGTGCACAATTCAGCTGATCCTCCGGTACAGGCACCGTCTCGTTCGATGGCCGGATCTCGTCCACGTTCAGGGCGACGGGGAGCCAACTCAGCATCTGTAGTGCGCAGTATTGCTGAGGGCACACGCGCTCAGTCGCGTAACCGAAAGCAAGAGGCCTCTCGCGGCAAGGGAAGGAGCAGCAAGGGAAAGCGTAAAGAATCCGCGGAGGAAGCTGCGGATGTGGAGAGGAAGGCTGTAGCCACACTCACGTCACTTCTCCAATCACGTCCATCAATTGCCAGCGCATCGTCTCCTCGTTCCTCTCTGTCTGCCGGATCCGAAGGTTCTTTTCATTCTCTCTCGCAATATGCCCAAAGTTCGGCCCGGACTACCACCGCGCCCTCTTCGTTATTGCCATCGGCGGACTCATCCTTCTCCATTCCAACTGTTCCCAGGGCCGCTACCCCGCCTCGAGTGAATACTGAGAACATATACTCTACCCCACGGGCTGATGACGAAGAGGCAGCAAACTTGATGTTGTATTTACACACGTCCCCCTCCCCCGTACGCCCTTCCACGACGCGGGACAGAGACGCGAAGGACTTGGCT
>JBBPND010000560.1:0-10177 GCA_038090655.1 Gastroboletus turbinatus | reverse complement strand
ACTGAACCACGGTCCAGACGTCCGATATCTACAAAGCTGAGGTAGAAATGGGCGATCGTTGCTGTTGACGAACACGTTGCTGTCACTCGCTTGCACAACCGAGGAATCCGGGGGTTCCCGGGAACCCTCCTACTCGTCCTACCGTAAATTTTCTCGGATAAAGTGACTTAGCTACAACCCTTTGCCCAGGGTAAAGGGCATTTCTACTTACAGGTAGTTTTGCACATATGTACAAACACTCCCTGTACTCTATATAAGAGACACCCTTATGGCTTGTTGTTGAACAGATTATTGTACAATATGCATAGCATATCAATACACTATGCAGATGTTATGTGTATCTAGTGTTGCCATAGTCCCAGTTTGCCGGCAGTCCGAGACCAAAACCAGTAATAGTCTTGAGTGCCACAGACTGGACTAAGCAATGGAAAAACCCAGTTGCCCTGAAACGGTCAGAAACCACTGTTCCAGTCTTCAAACCGGTCTTTCATTGCAACTACACAAGCAAAGTAGGGATGGGACCATGGCTAACACCCAGCGGTCTCAGAGACTATCATACAACCATTAATGTAAGTGTCACGTATTGCAATCAAATATTAACTGATGAGCGCCTCATGTCCTAGTCCCTGGCTTATGGTAAAAAATTCTTGGTTTCAACTCATGGACTAACAACCTCACTCAATGCACAACCTGTCAGGGATGGCTTTTCAAGCTTCGAGCCTACCAGTACCAACCATCAGCTTGTTGTCAACATTGGTGACGCAGGACTAAATCATTGCTCGCTCAAGCATGAACACAGTGTCCTCACATGCTCACATAGAGTTTTTGGGATCACTCAATCGCCCTGGTTTGGACAGGAATCAGGACACAATGTCCTCATGCTCACTACCCTAGGATCTTCGCTTGAGGACATCTTCACTCTGTCAGTATCTAGTATTTACGTCTTCACGACCTTACAACTTGCTCGCCTTGAATCTATCCATTTGCGTAACTTCATCCATTGCGACATCAAGCCAAACAATGTTCTCGTTGGGGACACCACACGAAATGACACGCTGCTGGCTGATTTCAGTGCTGCACATCAGTATTGGAACTCCCATATGTGCATTTACATTCTGTTTCACATCGACTTTCCCTCTGTGGGGATACTTGCGTTCGTGTCCAAGTCATGGTCACCTTGGAAATAATGCAGCTCTACTAATCCCTTTTGCAGATCATACTATGGTTGAGCTCAATGGAGAACCCCTAAGTTACTAATTGTATTTTTGTTAGGAGTTCTGCATGAACTTATCTTGACTTTAGGAGCTATCATGATTTTTGTCTCATGACCAAGCTCTGCTTGTCATGGACGTGACGTATTACAAATCATCTGATAGATACCTTTCATGTGCATATATGTAATAGACTACAGAGCTGGTGGTTTGAACCCCACTTTTGATACAGTACCACAAGCCACAACTCATAGCATAATTTGGCTACAGCAACTTGATGAGGTCATCACAAACGGCAAGCATCATCCTTCTGAGAGTCATACAACATGCCCGCTTCCAGTTGGATCAGCTCGAAAAGAGGTGCCACAGTGCCCCTCCACTTGCAGCTTGCCATCTCAACTTCAGAAGTCAAGCGAAAGCCTGCATATTATTCTCAAATTCAGCCCCCCGCTCAGATCAAGACCAAGGGTAATCGACTCAAGCCTCCAAGCGAGCAAAGCGCAGTCAAAACGCTGCGTGATGAAGGGAAACCCCACGATGGCCAGGGTAACACTAAAATAGGTAGCAGCTTACATTTTGACTAACAACACTTATCTAATTTGCCATTCTCCAGTCCAGGTCCTCTCGTGCCTCGCCGATTTACCACTTGACACAGTCCAAGTTAGTCACGCCAGTACTACATACCGTCCTATGCAGACTCCCAACTTCATTACGGTAGGTAATCTATCAGTTCACACCTGATGATTTCGTAAACCTTTTGGCGGCACTCATGGAAGAACATTATACAAAGTAAGTCAAATTCAGATTTGGAAGTGTTCATATTAGCAATTATTTGATCCATTGTACAGGTTCACTTACATCGACAACGAAGAAAAACTCATAGCCATGAGGCTGTCATCTGCACACGAATCATTCCTGTTGACCTTCAATTGCCTCATTGCCTCCTTCACCAGTGGCATCGGTCAGGACAAGGACATCTACAACTTCAACAACAACATGAACAAGCCACTCTTCTATGTCAAGCCCGATGGATTCATGGGAATGGTGATTCCCAATTTCCAACTTGTGATTGAGAACAACTCCAGTTGTGCTCCAGGAGATCCTTTCATTCCGAAGTGGATCGGAGAAGTTGCTTTCACAGTCTCACCTTCTGACACCCATGCCAACTTGAAACAAATTATCGAGTCTCAATCAATGGTCGATCTAGTGTTCATGATCACGATCCAGGAATCTCCCAAATGGGCTTCTCCAGCCAGCAAAGCCATTGTGAAGAATTTGCGCACCAGACCCCTCCTCTCATTCAAGGATTTCGTGTCGCCCATTGCTGAAAATAGCTTAGGTCCTGTGGTCGTGGACCAGTTTGCATGGATCTCCATAACACAGGTAACCATAGAGGTATACCTTCATTGGCCCGGCAGTCCTCTTACCATCGATGTTGACCTTCAAGATGACTTCTCAGCATTTGGGGTACATGATCACTATATTACATATCTGTTGTGTTCTGATCGCTTCTCAGGTACTTTATCCCACCTGTTACAAGTGGCTATTCGCCCCCACCGTTTCCTTTTCCTCACCACCACTTCGCCCTCGCCAGCCACCCTACCGTCACCATGCGCATGTATAGCTAATACATACGCCACCATCACCACTCCCCCTGTGGCTGTCCATGGCTATGACCACAGCCCATCCCTATTCAGATCCAGAATATTCCCCGGATCTTCCCTGGACTTTCCCCTTCCCCTTTCTGGTACACGCACTGGTATTAAGCTATGTGCATAGGTACATGGCTATGTTTCATCTCTTCCCTATCCCACCCGTTGTCTTTCATCTTACTCCGAGTTCTTCCTTTCCGTTCCGTCCCGATCCGATACTTCCCGACATTACTTACTATATTAGGGAAGCCCCTGCCCTAAAGTACTTAGTATATATAGTTAGAGCCAAGCTGTAGGAGCTTTAACCTGAATCCACTCCATTCAGGGTATTCTTGTTCCCTGCGACTTCTCCCCTCGTTTGAACACCTCGACCGCTCATCCCCACTTCCTTATACTCCGGTTTGATCGCCTACATCAAACACAAGGATCTTACAGAGTAGACTCTCCCGTCTTCAGCCTCCAGAAAGCACCCAAGTCTTGCCTAGAGAAGTCATCTCGAGCAAGTTACCTTCTCGAGTTCCAAATTACACTTACTTCGTGCTCGCGTATGAAATAAGCGTAACACCACCAAAGACCTGTTGAAGGTCAATTCCGTCATACATGATGCTTCCGAACGTCTCAGGACATCGCTCATCACAGAAATGGAGGCGAGTCACATAGACGATGAGCTTGTTGAGTCAGTTCGTCAATCTACAGCGACGTTGCAGGTTCCTTGGAATTCTGTGCTTTGATCGTTCCAAATGGCCATGCTTATGGCTGCACATGAGCATTACAGAGAGTGGCACGTTGCTGGTAAGCGCAAGCTCACCTCTTCTGACAGATTATCTTGCAAGAAGCAAAGGAGTGTATGTGAGGTTCCACAGAGAGCCTCACAGGAGGCGGGGCCAATTGAGGAGAAGCGGATGAGGGGAGGCAATTAGGTGGTCCGAATCACGGCCCCAGTGTTGAATGATTGGCATCCATCACAGCTTTTTGTATTACATGTCATGTTTTATTCTACATGTTGAATCCGGATTTTCTTGATACATAAGTTCACCTGTGTGCTTATGCTATATAACCCCTCTCAAGAGTGAGTCGGAACTGACATTTATGTAATCTAACGCATATTTGTACCGGTCACTTACTAATAGTGTTGTCATTGGACAAGTTGAATCCAACCCGTAAGTACATTGCTCTCCCGAGCTCCTGGCATAAGATGTATCATGTTTACCTGATTTTTCCATCTTCAGTGACTCTTCAAAACATGTATTCATTGCCGAGCCATTGCTCCTCAAATCACCTCTGCAATTTCTTTCCGGGATCAGCCTAAAAGTGACAGCAAAAATGAACAGCCGGCATCCCTCTTTCCACTCCTGCTCTCTTCACTCTCATGGCATGAAAAGCGAGAGCTCAGGCTAACCTAGATTCTTCGGATGCTGCACTTGCGTCCTCAGCTCCCAGATGGGAAGTCGAGCCAAACGGATCACTGAGAGAGCATCAGGAGCTCCAGTAGTTGCCCATTCTACACCTCAATCCTGTCTGGCACACGTCCCAACTGTGCACAAGTATGAGGAGATAGATATTGATGGAGAGCTCTCCCAGCTAAACACTGAGTCAGAGATGGATGATGTCTGTGATAACGTTCCTAGGGCTCGATCCGGCTGTCCATCCAACAAATCGCAACCTGCGTGAACCACAGTCTATGATCCACTGGTTGATCCTTCTCGAACCCAGTCCACAAAGACTGCAAGTACCGTCGATGTCCAATACTTCTTCGAATGGACTGTGGAAAGTTCTATTTGTAAACATTGCAGGTATATCCCTTTAATTTTTGGCTTGCTATCGAAAACTCACCCTGAAGTTTCTAGGGAAATTCGTGCTGCTGACCCAGTCGCTTGGGAGCAAAAGTATTCCACGCGGCGTACTTACATCTATGCAGCCAAGTCTGGGACCTCTACCCTCCATGGTCACCTCAATCATTGGCATATCCATGAATATTTGGAACTCATGGAAGCGCATGATTGGCCGATATGGCTCAACAGTGTCAAGAAAGCTGTACTACTTGGCTACACGATCGCTGAAATGTGCCAAGCAGTGGCTGAGGGTGGAACACTTGAGGGTCTCTGTGCACAAGCACCTGCAGCCAGCCAGGGTGAGACTGGTGGTCTGGATGGTCGGCTCACTTTACCTGCCTTCTTGAAGGAGGAGTTCCACAAGCAACTCATTGCCTTCATTGTGGCTAACGATCAGGTAAGCACTGATTTTGTTGAACATTAAACACTGACTTAGCCTGCACAGTCAATCAGTGTCGTAGAACAAATGAAATTCCGGGATCTCCTTTTAATCCTTTGGGATAGCCTCCATGAGTCTAATATTCCTCATCAGTCGACCATCTGCAATGAGATCATTGAAACATGGAAGCAGTATCTCGTCGCCCTCAGCAAGGAGTTTGATGTACATATTTTATTACCTTCATATCCTATCTAATGATTTATCCTGCTTAGAATGCACTTGGTCAAATCTCATTTACAGCTGACACTTGGTTGGCGAATAATAGAGCAAGCTTCCTTGCTCTCACAGCCCATTGGATCACTGAGGATTCCAACAACCGCTTGGTGTTGAGATCCACACTGATTGGTTTTACATGGATGAAAGGGAGCCACGATGGTGCTTTATTGGCCCAGACGATACTGGCACTTCTTGACCACATTGGTGTCACATCAAAGGTTTGTTTGTGGCCTATTTTATAGTATATCAGCTGAAACAGCATCACCAGATTGGGCACTTCTTGATGGACAATGCTTCCAACAACAATGCATGCAGAATTTGGAGACCTTGTTGCATGCGCGGGACATCAACTTCGATGTGTGTGATTGGCAGATCAGATGTTTCCCACATATCATTCATCTCTGTGTAAGGTGCATCCTGAACAGTTTTTCAACTTCCTTGGTTGAAGAGATCATGGAAGCCTGAGCTGATGCATTCCCGAACTATGCTGATTGCAAATGGTATGCCGCCGCTATCAAGAAGAACTCTATCAAATCAAACTGTTCTGTTGTTATTGTGGTCTGTTCATCTGGACTTCATTATGACGACTTTCTGGATACCATCAAGCTGGGCAACACAAAAAACTGGTTTCAATCTCCTGGCAGCCCCCCCAAGACAGTTCCTGAGCATGAGTTAAAATATGATGCTGACATGAGATGGGATTCTACATATGGTATGACAGATCGTCTCATCGAGTTGCGTTTGGTGAGTTTCGAGTCACTTTCAGCACACTATGGACACTCAGTGACTGATGTGTCGATTCACACCAGGCGGTCGACTACTTCCTTAGTTTGCCCAATCACCGTGAACTTGAAAAGCTGAAATTGTCAGACTGGGAATGGAGCGTGTTCGGTGATTACCATGCAATTCTTGATGTAAGTGTATCATTACAAGTACGATGTATCTATCACATGATGACTGACTAGTTGTGGTAGATCCCACATGTAGTCCAACATTGTGTTTCAGGTGACAAACTTCTGCACCTTGGATTGTCCATACTGTACTTCGAACTCTTTATGACCAGATGGGAAGAGCTTCGAGATAGTGAACCCCAACTCAAACCATGGTTAGACATTGGCATCGGTTGGGCCAGCAAATATTACAATCACATGGATGATACTACCGCCTATGTCATCGCAATGCATATGTCTGGTTTGGTTTATGAGCAATGGCGCTAGCTGACGCTCCATTTATAGTCACTGAGCCCTCAGTTTGAATGAGTTGAATAGAAGACCACTGGGACAAGGAATACATCTGAACGGCCAAGCAAACCATTCTAAATTTGGTACGTGTCGACTCTTCTGTGTCCACATAGACTAACCTTCCAAATTAGATGCATGAATACCGCCACCGACTCCCCCAGGAGTCACATGCAGAATCCCAGTGCTGTCCTTTCAAAGACTTTGGTGCCATTGCTGCTCAATTGCATATCAAGGACATGAGTGGTCAAAAAAACACCTGAGAAGTGGTTCATACGGTCGATGACGAGTACCATTTGTACACTCAAGGCGCCTTGACAAGTCAAGGAGAGAATTCATTAAGGTTTTGGGACATATGTATACTGTTTGCTATGAACCCCTGGATCCTGGTATTACACAACAGATGCTAACAAGTCCACATAGGCAAATCGCAAAACCTAACCTATCTGATTCTTTTTGTGATCGCAATGGACTATCTCCCTATACAGGCCTCATCTGTCTCCTGTAAGCGTATTTTTTCGTCGAGTGCGGAGACAGACACGAAGAAGAGGAAGAGGATCAGTCCTGTCCTTATGGAAGCCCTTCAAATGCTAAAATATCACTTCAAGAAGAACTGACTTGATTTTTTCGCAGTGCGAAGTGGTCAGCCAGTGGGACATTATGGACAATCCAGAAGATCCCCTAGCTGCCAATCACACAAGACTGCAGGGTGTGGATATGAGGGAGGCGATCAACGAACTCATTTGAGTGGTTGAACGTGATGAGGGCACCTGTTAGCAACCCAAAATCAAATAATGACTTCGGTCACTTCACACAGGTAGACTGGAGCAGAGAGTAGAGCACAAGAGAAGTTGGGGAATTCCAACAAGAACTTGACTGAGTTCTTGTGGAGCTAGTTGCATAGTATATATATGTTTACATTGTTTGTATCTATTATGGCTATGGTCTGTGCAAGCTGCTTAGGGCAGGCTCTTAGGGTAAAGGATTGTGATGTCATAGTGACATCATAAGGTATATAGATCATTCTAGAAGAGTCTAGACGACGGAGATTAAATAAACATGGTGAACACATGTAATGGGTCTAGGCCACATTCACATGGTCACGTGCAGTCATGTGATGTGAAAAGGATAGAAGTCATGTGATACGGTCACGTGATGTGAGAAGATAACTCTTAGCTAAACCCTTGGGTTAGGGTTAGGTTCGTAACAGTGCCCTTGCAGACATCATGTAGAACTTCATACCATTGTCCTCCATCTCGACATTACAACGATTCATACACCCCATGTCACAGTATTCCTTTCCCATGAGTTCTTAGTGATCCATCCATTTTTGCACAATGGCTGTGTTCAAGTGTGTATGCACTGTGAGGCCCTCTTGCAGTCTCTCTCAGCTGCATCTTTTTTTTTCATACCTTCTGTCCTGCTTTATCTCTTGTCTCCCTGTTGTGCATGATATAAATCCCATGATTCTTCTTTGTGGCAGCCATCAGTTGAAGTTGGGGACTGAACTTGGTGCCGGGGTGTCTGGTAAGAAATTATTGGTTCTCACTTTGTGGACTAACAGCCTTATGCAATGCGGGACTCGCCAGGCACGGTTTTTTGAGCCTGCAGCCTTGCTAGTGCCAATCATCAACTTGTCATTAAGGTTGGCCACATGGGACTAAATCATCGTTCACTTGAGCATGAACATTGTGTCCTCACACGCTTGCATGAAGTTTTTGGGATCCCTCAATCACTCTGGTTTGGACGGGAATCAGGATGCAATGTCCTCGTGCTCACTATCCTAGAACCTTTGCTTGAGGACATCTTCAATATTTGTGGACAGACCTTTTCTCCAACTACAGCAGCCCTGATCACTGACTAGATGGTATGTTTCAGTTCACTTTGTCAGTATCTAGTATTTACGTCTTCACGACCTTACAGCTTGCTCGCCTTGAATCTATCCATTTGCGCAACTTCATCCATTGCAATGTCAAGCCGAACAATATTCTCATTGGGGACACTGCATGAAATGACATACTGTACCTGGCTGATTTCAGTACTGCACATCAGCATCGGGACTCCCGCACGCATATTCACATTCCGTTTCACAAAGGCTTACCCTTCATCGGGACACCTGTGTTTGCATCCATCAACAGTCACCTAGGGAAAGAACTCAGCTGTAGAGACCATTTGGAGTCTCTTGCTTACCTACTGATCTATCTTCTGCGTGGATCATTACCGTGGTTCAACGGCACCCAGCTATGGCGGAGCACCATTCTCAAAATGAAACAAAGTGTCTCAGCTGAGGAGATGTGCAAGACTTTCCCTCCTGAGTTTTCGCAATTCTTGGGGTACTCCCGTTCGCTATCATTCACAGAGAAGCCAGATTACGCATGCTTTCAGTCAATCTTTTGGAACGTTCTGACGATGTCCAGCCCTGTGATTTTCGATTGGCAAGCACCTGGCTTCTCTTTGGTCAACTTAGGTACATTGGATGTCCCACATGAAGCTCCCGCAAAGGATATGGATTCAGAACACCATGATGGTACTATGTTGAAAAACCCGAAGAGGTATGTTTGATTTCAACTGATGGTTCACACCGCAAACCCATTTGGCTTGTTAGACAGCGCCAGCCAGACCTTTGAAAGGTTGTCTTGCAAACCCCCAATTGTCGCCGAATGGTGACACGTGCTGCTGCTGCTGCTGGCATTATGAAGCCCAGTCATCTTTGGGCGAAATCAGTTGCAACTTGACATGCCGCGGCATGGCGATGACTGTGGCATACAGGCAATGGTATGGCTGGACAGGCAATGCTACCATACCACAGTGAGGAAAATAAATTGATCTGTAAGTTGTAACTCGGGTTTTGTAGTATTTTGCATGTTGTGTGTCTTTGTCCATGTTTTTATGATGTCGGAACCAGTCTGAACTGGTCTAAAACTAGTTCGTAGTTTTATGTAGTTGTGAACTGAAACTGAACTGTACAAAACCAGGACTTAGTTTGCTGATGAGTTAGTTTGCTTATATAAACCAAACTAAGTGAAAAATAAGGGGAACTGGAACTGGTTGGTAGTTAACCAAACCTTGGCAACACTATATGTACCCAATGGACACTATACTTATTAGCATATCTTAGTGTAGTATACCATATATGGTAATCCTATATGCCTATATAAGATTCAGACTCAGCTATCTGAGTTCTAATACATCTTGTTCCACTACCATTACCATCATTGTACCTGTCCCGAGAGCATACCACATGGTAAGTGCCAATAGGCAAGAACTCTTGCATGTAACCTGCTTCAACACTTGTCTCTCTATAACAGAATCTAAGGATTCACCCACATCCTCTTCTGCAGTCATTTCTTGAGACTTTCCCTATTGCTACCCAGAATCCCTGCCTAGGAAATAGCTCAAGAAGCTCTGTTTCAACCCACATGAACTTGAATCCTGTGAGTTTCTCCCACATGAGATCACACTTCCCATCAGCAAACCACTGATTTAGGAACAGGGTCCCACAGTCACCTGGCACATTACAGCATAATTACAGTAATTTACAGTTGCACATAGTCACAGGCACATATCAAGATAGCAACACATCACATCA
>JBBPND010000559.1:0-10183 GCA_038090655.1 Gastroboletus turbinatus | reverse complement strand
AAAGATTAAAATACAGTAGTGGAATTATATTACCAAACAAAAACTGGCTTTAAGATACTTTAGCATAATTTTTCTAGTTATTGTTAATGTTCATTGACCTATATCTGCATATATATTTGATTAGCTTCTTGCTCATAATAATTATTGAACTTATGGCAAATGTTGGGTTTATAATGACAATACATAATATTATCCAAACTTTTCAAATTTACTGATGTAGAATGGTTGATCTGTGATAACAGCTGTGATAACACACTTGTTGGCTTTAAAGCTGCACTAAAGAAACCTGGTTTTGCACACCAACACTGGGCCAAAGTGCTGAGTGTCTCCAAGGAAGGTTTATGTACACTGCCTGAGAACAGAATACATGCTATGTCCTGTACAGTATGTTGTCACCACTTGGTGGTAACATGTCCTGCAAGGGGTCAGGATCTTGAGGAAAAATAGCCATGTTCCTCCTATTGAAAAGTTGCGAACATTCTTCAGGAACATACTGTAACTGTCCCACTTCCCTTTCCAAACAAAATGATGTGTTCCGGTGGAAAACCAACACCGAGAGATAAGTGTGAGTTCAAATGGAGATGCAGATGCAAACACACATCTGACACACTGTTGGGCAATTGCTCTTGTCTGCAGTAAAAGAAATTAGCCAGAGCATGTTTGGGTTGATGTGGAGGCTTTGCACACAAAGCATGACAGCAATGAGCACAAGCGCGGATTGCAGCCAAGGAATTCAACACTGGTAACCCCTCTGGACAAAGAATAGCACCACAATAGAAGCCAATGGTAGGACATGAGTGGATAGGCACTCATTCTTCAAAACTTTGAGCATAGGTTGAGTAGGAACCAACTCTGTTAAAACAGTGCAAGGAAATGACCATGCACAAACAGTGCATGCAGATTTGATGAAATTGTTCAGAGCCATTATTTCCTGCCATTTATAAACCATCCTTGTCTTCTTGTTGAAATTGAGCATGGAAGGGAAGGCAAGGTGATGGAAGCTTCTTTGATGGCATTCACTCGTTAAATGAGATAATGAGGATTTATTTAATTTGAATTCTTGAATTAAATATTATAAAATAAATCACGGTCTGATCACGCTGTTCACATTGCGAGTGAGCATCCGCATTGTGACAGTGAATCATATCCTCCTCTGTCTCTGCTACATGAACCTGGCACTGAGATCCTGCCTGCTGCATATGATCAGGAACAGTGGCTTCCTGAGGAGGTAAAAGAGGAGTGAGCTAAACAACTCAAAAACAGCATTGCAACTGCACTCCTGATGAAGGTGAAGCAAGTCAAGAAGCAAACAACATCAACAGTGCAATGTAAAGTGCAGGCTGTGAGTCCTTGCAAGGGTATGCAAATCTGGAGATGTAAAAAACTGAAATTGCTCGACAAAGTCGCATATCCTATCTGTGAAAACCAGAAATGACAGGCCCTCCAGGAAAATTGAGTGAGGCAGGATGTCTTTGTACTGCAAACTAACAAACTGAAAATGCTGACACAAAAAAACATAGCTGATGCTGCTGTTGGTGTAACCCATGGTGGACTTGTTTGGAAAACGAACACTGAAAGGATGGGCGCCACTCACTAACAAACTCTTAGTTTCTGCAAAAAAAAAAGCAAAGGTCTGCAATGCACTAAAATCACAGCAGAGAGTACACAATGAAAAGGTTGAAAGGAACGAAAGCACACAATGACAAATACTGCACAACCACATTCAGTTAATAGAACATAAATACCAGTCATGTACACACTTACAGTCAATTGAAAGAGATAGGGGCTGAGAAGAGATGGAGAAGAGGTGGATTGCCTAGGGGCACAGAAACTATTGCTATGTTAGTCAGTGCCACTGTGGTTTTTCAGCATTTCTCCATCAAGGTAGTGTTTTGTCTGTCAGCCCCTCTGGCCTGGCAGACAATATAGTATCATTCAAACACAATGGACAATCTTGGCACATTCTTGAACATGGGACTTCCATGTCTCAATCCAGATCATCATCTCCATTAGACCCATTTTTCTCCAATTCAAGTGTAGCCTTTTCCTGTGTAAGCATCTTGGCCTGATATTGCCTCCAAATGGCTGGAAGTTAATTAGAGGTGATAATTCCAAGTCCAGTTTGGGAGAACTCAGGATCATCTTCATCAATGGCCCTGTCTTGGAAGCTGGTGCCATGAAGATTTTCTGGTCGCCACAGAACCACGGAATTGCCACTTGATTCAACAGCAATGGTAGAACAGACACCTTTGGAAGGTGCACCAATGCGGCCAGTTGTCCAGGATGCTGCAAATGCATGAGGTTGGTATTCCAGATGGCCAGCTCTACATATTTATTGTTAGTTATTGGAATTCCAAAACATGAGCACTTGCTTACCTGTAGTAGTTTGATGCAAACACTCCTTGTGGAGGGGCAAGAGGGGCTATAGAAAATGAAACAGATCCAGCAGGTCCAATATCTATGCTGTATTCCCTTTGACCAGAGATGGTGGAACTGCTGCATTCGAACCATTTTTCCCAATGCAAGAAGTCATCAAAATTAGATAATACATTAGATGGAATCTGGGTTCGAAGCATATTCCAAAACAAAGCACAGGCAGTACTTGTGTCATAATTGATGCAATCCACTGCAGTTTCAGCTATCTTTGTTGAGAAAGAATTCCTGGTCCAATCAAACTGGGGTGCACTGAGGGACCCAGCAGTGTAGCCAACCAGTACAAGTTTTTCTGGATCTTCCAGCTAGATTACCATGTCAATTTGAACATTGCATCACAATAAAAAAATTTGCACACCCTAACATTTTTTTTATAGGAGATAATCTCCTTAACTTTGCTACTGGCCCAGTCAACAACCTCAGAATCAGGGCAGAAATTTCTGATGACCATAAGAATCAGTTCTCCAGTATCAGCATCCCAGATGAGTGAGTGCATCTTGGTCTGCATAGACTGTGTGCTGAAGTTGCTGAGGGTCAACCTTGATGAAAGGGTGTCACTTCTTCCAGGCATTGGCTTGTTTGCCATAAGTAAGAAATGAATACCACCTTCCATGAATCACATCCCTTTCATACCATCAAAAGCCCTTTGGTGAATATCGGCAAACAAGCTTGTGGAGATGCTTCATCGGCTGAATGCTTGCAACAAATGCCAGCCTAGTATAGTCACTGGCAGTAAGCTGGAGTTGGCTTGTTAGTGACTTCTTGTATTCATAGGATTGGGATTTTACAGTCTTATAGTGCTTCCAGGCTGCAAAAGAGATTTGAGCTTGGTTTTCTCTGAATCCATCTGATAGCGCCAGTTGATCCATTTGGTGAACTCAGAGAAGATATCCAGTTGTGCTTTAGATGCCAGTGGTTTGGTAGTAGGCCACTGCTTCTCAAGCTCAGTGGTGATAATACTCTGGAAAGAAAGGGCATTTGAGCTGGAGTTGGGAAGTGATTTGATAACAGTAGGATCCTGTTATGAACCCTAACCCTAACTTATGGTTACCTTAGTTCTTCACATCATGTGACCCTTGCACATGACTTCTTTTCTTTTCAAATCACATGACTGCACGTAACTAAGCCTAGACCCATTACATGTGTCCACCTCATTTATTTAATCTCTGTTGTCTAGACTTTTCTAGGACAATCTACGTACCTTATGATGTCATAGTGACATCACAACCCTTTACCCTAAGACCTGCCCTAAGCGGCTCACACAGACCAGGCCATAATAAGTACAAACATTGTAGCACATACTGTATATATACCTTGAATCAACATCCACAAGAACTCAGTCAAGTTCTTGTTGGAATTCCCCTCCATCCTCTTGTCTCTAAAAAGCAAGTCTTGTGTGAAGTAGTCAGAGCCTTTTTTAGGTTTTGGGTTGCCAACACAAGAACTTGACTACTTTCACCTCTCCCTACTTCACTCTATCATCATTCAAATGTGGCCTCTAGTGTTAAAGGATCATAGCCGGACTCCAGGCTTAAGGAGAACTTGTTACCAAACCTTCACTTTCTTGCTCACTCAGCAACCCTTTTCTTTTATGCAGACCTCCCTATATAGGGCTGAAGGCACTTAGCTATCTAGGGCAGTGTAGGAGTGAGCTCGAGTGCTCTCAATTGGTTTAAACACCACTCCACAAACTCTTTTACCTTCTTCAATCTATGGATCAGACCCTCATGTGGTCTACTTCTTTTATATCTTAGATCTTAGATCTTGGTGCAAGAGCAGTATTGTGCCCACCAGATCTTTGATTACTTGTACCTTTTCTCTTGAGAAGTCAAGAAGGTTATTGACCTGATTCTTGCCATTGTTGGAGTGAGCTTGTCCTCGCACAGTTTTATTTTCTAAAGGATGATTTGTTTCCCATCTTCTAGTGAGATCCTTGACCCCTCCCTCTTATGTCCAAGACAATGATAATCTGAATGATGCATTCAAGATCGAGATCAAACAAGAAGACTTCCCAGAGTCCTTCATTCCTTTCCTGAATGCAGGATTCAAAGATGGATATGAACCTGAACATTTATACAAAGCAGAGGCTGTTTACCTCACACACATCCAAGAAAGGGCAGATTTTATCGCCAACAGACCAAGATCACTCTTTCTTCTTTCCACAGTAATCCAACCTGTGGAACCCACAAGATCCTGTGTCCTCCAACTGCAAAACCTCCTCCGAGTCCCATCACAACTCCCCACCACAATCATCAAAACAAGGAATGTCCAACACAATGGACATAGTCTTTGATGCCAAGGTCAAAGAGATGCAGAAGGAGTTGGCTGCCCTTCATATCAAATTACTAGAAGCCAAGGTCAATGCAGCTCGGGCAGAGACCTCAGCAGCAAGGGTGGAAGCAGCCACTGCAGGACCAAGAACTGAGTTCAAGGTCACCAAAAAGGTTGAGATCATCCCTGACCCAGGGCAATATGACAGGTCCACCAAGACTTTTGAGAATTGGTGGACAAAGGAAAAAATGTACATATCTTTAAATTGAGAAACATTTGTAAACAATGAGGATAAAATCATTGGGATCTTGATGATAGTTGGTCCCCTTGATAATGACAAATATGGAGCAGGCTCTTGGGCCAGGCTCAAAATCAATCAATACTCTGAGGGCAACTAGCCCACATACAACAAGTTCTGGGCAGAACTGACAGATACACTTCAGACCACATCTAGACAATGAGGTTGCTTTAGACCAATTGGAGATATTCTCCCAAGTACAAATTCAAGCACAGGTTTTCCTCACCTTGTGGCTTGAGAAATACCAAAGGGCTGGAATCAAAGAGTCCCACGGTATCCAACTTCTAGAACATAACACCAGGTTGGAAATCATTCAACAGATCTTCTACAAAGGAGATATTCTTGTCGCCCAGGCGATCACAACAGCTGCTGAAAATGTGCAGTGTATTCCTTATCATACTGGCAGGCATGCATAAAGAAATATGTCCCAAATTCAAAAACACCACCATAAGACCAATAATCAAAGTCCTTGAAGCATTTGATGAGGACAATGTCAATTTTCTTGCCACCTGGCATATCTTGTTCTCAAACCATCTGTCTGAGCGATTCATCTTTTTAATTCCATGGACTCTATAGCAATTGAAACCTATAAAGTAGCATACACTTAATATTTTGCCATATTATTATTCCCATCATTCACAAATGCTTGGATTCCAAATTCTACAACAACAAGGCATGATTCATTTATGAAGCAACTCAGAGATCTCAAATGGAAGGAGATGATGAAGTCATTTTTCAAGGCTTATCATGATGAATTGAAGGTCACAACTGATCCATCCAAGAATTCCATCGTCCGACCCAAAGCAAGCGATAAGATTTTCAACATTGCATTGAATGGCTCACCACAAGAAGCTATGAAGAAAGTGTTTTATGCTTGCTATGGTGTTGCTCAGGCAATGCCATTACGCTGGGAAGATTGGAAGCCTGCCACTATGGGCTCCACATTTATCCATTGGCTTTTATGTGAGGATGATCACATGCAGGAACGAGGTGAACTACTCCAGCTCGACTTTATCTGGGAATTACAAACAAAGGTCATCAACCTATTCCAAACCTTTCATTCAAAGGCACAGACTCAGGGAACCTGGATTGGTTGGGACAAATATACTCAACAGCCAGCATTGGTCCCAGATAATAAGTTGATTCAACACCTGCCAAGGAACTATGAAGGTGAGACTTTGGGTGCAGCCATAGAACGTGCAGCAATGGCTGATGATGTGAAAAAGGAAGGATGGGAGGCAATTGTGGAGATACTCAAGATTGTCAAATCTTCCAAGTTTGCTTCCTTTATTGCTGATGACAAGCATGTCATCAACTTGACACTATCACTGTCACTTCCTGCATTTCTCACTGTAAGTGATGAAAGATTTAGTATACACATATACTAAAATTGCTATTTTTTTGCTTTATATTTTTATAGGATCTTGCCATCATCACACACAAACATGCTATGTGTCTCAGTGATCCAACCATGGATTTGACAGGAAAGCTGCCGCCAAATGAGATGCTTGAAGCAATTTCGAGTTTGATGTTAGGACCCATCTTGAGGACCTGAACTTTGCAACTTCCACTCAGCAACATGAATTTTGGTGTGGATGGAAGGCCGATGAATTGGATGCCAAAGCGACATCCACGTTCATTTCAACATCCACGAAATCCTACGCTTTGCAACTGGAGCATGTGAAGCAGATGGAACAGAAGCGCACAATGGCCCATTTGAAGGTGTTGGAATTGGCCAAGCCAAGCATCAAGATCATCAATCTGAATAATGATGGTCCATCTGCTTTATCAGTAAGCTGTGCAGGTTATTAAACATTAATTGAATTTTAGTATACACATATACTAACATTGACATTTCAGGCAAAGGAAAGAAGAAAGTGAGTGCTGCCACCAAAGAAATGAAGAGCATGGGGGTTCCAGCGCAGGAATATTTACTATCACATTTTTTGATAATATACACCTGCTGATTGATTTTAGAAAAACGGACAACACCCGATTCAGCACATGAGGGTTCCCCTCGTCCTTCCAAACATCATCACCCTAGTTCTGAGTCCACCATCACAGCTGTTGGAAAAGATTTCCTCATGGCCAAGCTTGCAGTGCTGAAGAGCATGGATACCAACCGGGCCGGCCACACACCCAAGCTGTGGCACAGGGTTCAAAATGTGATTGTAAATTGTGACTCTATGTGAAACAACCAATCAAAGTGCGAACAATGACTTCAGGTTATCTGGAGGAAGTGGAGAAGGGAAGACTGAGTCTGACATGAAAGGGAAAACCCAAGAGAACTAGACTGGGGATGCCAGTACTAGTCTTGGGGTTTATATAGCAAAGTACTAGTTTGTACATGTGTGTATCGGATCTACCGATGTAGGGCATAGGGTAGCGGAGATTAAGTACATGAGGCATAACATGAGGTGGAATGGAAGAAAAGCATGACATGCTGCGACAGCAAGCTGTGGCAGAATGGAAGTGAACGGAAATGAAAAGAAGACGTGCACAGCACGGAGATGAACGTGGGAACAATATAACTATATATGGTCCATTGCACAAGTGCAGTGTGTATCCTGTGACTGACGGTCTAGCCTGCACAGTTGAATGGAAATAAAGGGTCAGGTGACATGGTCACGTGATCATAAAAAGAGATGGCAAATGACTAAGTCCGTTGTAAGCATGTAGCATTGTTACCGATTGTAACACTATGTCTATTCCCGACTTGAAGGATTACCCCTTGGTCAGCCTGTTGTTCAGAATCCAAGATGCACTTCCATCTGACAGGATCTCTGGCGCAATCATCAGTGTGTGGGTGAACAGTCAGAACAAATTCCCTGACAACTCCAATTTATTTATTTGGATTCACCACACCTGGAAGCACAATAGCCTGGTGAAAGAGATGATAAAGACAGAGCTGGATGAATGGATGAAGGGAGTCGTAGGGCACATGGAGTTGCTTGACATCAAGGATGAAGACATGGACACTGACTGATTGCGTTGATTACAACAATGTTGTCAAATTTTCTGAATTCTATACTGAATACATGTGACTTGATATGGTTTCAAACCAGGATTTTGATTTGTGAACAAATTAATTGCATGATTTTAGTATACATATATGCTAATGCTGTCCAGATCGGGCGAGAGTCACGCCTGGGTGGCATGAAACAGAGCCATTTCCAGAAATGAAGTCACGCCTCTTGAATCATGTGAGACCCTTATGAGATGGACAATTTTAGTATACACATATGCTAACACTGTCCAGATCGGGCGAGAGTCACACCTGGGTGGCATGAAATGCAGCCATTTCCAGAAATCAAGTGATGCGTCTTGGATTGTACAACAGAGCAGAGAATCTGACAACTTTAGTATACATGTATGCTAATGCTGTCCAGATCAGGCAAGTCATGCCTGGGTGGCAAACTCAATGTCACATCAATTCCTCGGCTTATGGCAAGCTGACAGTATGATTTCTCCGCAATTCGACGTTATTACTCATGATCTCGTGCTCTGATCTTTCTCGCTTAAATAGCCAGCAAGATCTGCACATCATCCTATTGTCCTGCCAGAGGTCTGATGTGTCTCCGGACAAAATAGGTGGCTCGAGGGTTAATGCCCCTCAGCCTATTACCTTTACTGGCCCCCATCACAACACCATCCCCCTCGCTGTGTGAGGTCCCCCTAACCTAACCCTAAAAACAACCTATTCTTGTAGATAACAGTGTGTATAAACTACTACACTATCACATCAGGGTTGTCATCCACTTTTTAAGAGCTCTGTCAGTATCAGAAAACCTCTCTCTGTGGGTCTTATCGACAGCCACTCCGTTATCATGAAGGCTGCAGAAATATTGTGCGATTTGCCCCAACATTTCTCTGAAGAATGTCTTTGACAAATGGCATAATCAGCAATTGAGTTAGGTTGGTTTCGAGAGGGTGATCCTCACAGCTTCCAACTGGCATCTGATATGGACAAGATCATTGTGGTTGTGTTCGAGTTGCATGTAGTATGACCCTCATTCCTTTCACAACCTAAGGATGAATATAAATATAAAACATTACATCTACATTTCCATTGTGTTGGACTCACCTCAGGGTGCGAGACACTCAATGTGGTATTGCATAGCTCTGCCAATTCCTTAAGCCATTGCAATAGATATATTGCCTGCTGCTCGTCCATTGTAGTATCCTGTGTGTGGATTGGGAGACTCTGAATGCTTGGGCTGGTGAGAGACAGAGAAGGGTTAGATTTCCATGCAGTGGCTGCTTGCTTTCAAACAAGATGAACCATATGATGAACACAATAATATTACATGAATAGTATATGAACAGGGTAGGTTAAGAAATAGTAGATGGACAATGCAAACATGGTCAACGAACAGTTGACGAACAATTGATGAACACTTAGTGAACACTGCTGAAACATCCAGAAAAAAGCATATACAAAAGCAGTATATAGACAATACAAAATTGGTTGATGAACAGCTGAGGAACAGTTGATGAACACTTGGCGAACAGTTGATTAATACTTAGTGAACACTATAGAAACTACAGGAACAATGGCATATACACAAATGGTAGATGGAGAATACAGAAATTATTGGTGAACACTTGACAAACATTTGGCAAACACTTGGCAAACAGTTGATTAATACTTAGTGAACACTATAGAAACCACAGGAACAATGGGATATACAGAAATGGTAGATAAAGAATAAAATCATAGTCGGCAAACAGTTGACAAACAGTTGGCGAACACTTGATGAACACTTGATGAACACTTGATGAACAGTTACAAACACTTGGCAAATGCTTGGCAGACACTACAGGAACTATGGAACAATAGCCGAACAATAGCTGAGTATATTAGATGGACATGCAGTGTGGCGGGGTTGGGTGTGGTCACCATATGGCACCTGACATATGATGACATAATGGCCCGGCAAGCTCTATATAAGATATATTGGCTTTGATCCGAACCCTAGAGTATTGCTACCACCATATGCCTACATTCTACACTCAAACCAAATCCATGGACCTTGACTGGACCAACGACTTGGAGGATGAAGACGGTGTAAAACAGCTAATGGGCCCTGGAGGAGGAAAGTCCAGTGCGATCAGTAGCAAGTGAAGGGTACGATAAGTTCGTCCCTAAAGGGATTTGTCGAAGAGTTTTGTGTCTAAGGG
>JBBPND010000558.1:0-10183 GCA_038090655.1 Gastroboletus turbinatus | reverse complement strand
CTAATCAAGAACTGGGGAGACTTGATTTTTATCCCTATCATCGCGGCTATAGCCATAATTCTATTCTTCTCAGGAGTGGAAGAGAATTACTACAAGGCCGTGTTTGTAAAACGAAAACCCTCCATTTCTGCTCCACCGGATGCGAATGACGTGGATCTGTCCGCCGTTCTTGTTCAGAAGGTTGAAATTCTCCCCTCTGTGATCACTGAAGCTGCCTATGAAGCGGTTGTCGAGGGTCTCCACAGTCTACCGGATCGAATCTGGAATTTGGACGATTTGATGAAAGCTTCCAAAAGTCTTTTCCAATGCTCGTGTGCATTCGTTTCACTAGTGGTCAAGAAATACAAGACTTGGCTCACAGCGCGGAATTTCCCTCCTTCCACTGTCTTGGGTGCAAGTGGTTCGCAGCTCTTGACTACATTTGAGGCATTTGAATCCAACATCTTTGAAGCTCTCGACAGTTTACCAGATGAAATCCCACATCGGCAAGACATGATTAATGCTTCCCAAAGTCTTTGTCGTTCCTTTCATCTGTTGGCCTCACGAGCGCGACGTCATTTTCTTGCTGGGGAGTTCGCTTGTCACCCCAGGCGCTCCTTCCTTCGGTTATGGGAGGTTTTCTGCCACCCTTCTCAGTTCGCAATCATATTTCTCGACTTCTGCTCGCTTGTCCGTTCTCTCTGGGATGGAAGTCAACCAGGACCCGAGGTCATTTTACCAATGTCAAGTCCCATGAAACACCCGTCATCGCGTCTAGCAAGATTGCTTCTGTATCACAGCATAGATCTACCACAGTATGAATTCGGGCCAGACGTATCCTCATCAGCGGCTTCGCATCCTTGGACTGTTGCCATGATAGACTTGAATGCAGTTCCACTGGAGGTTGCCGAGGGGAGATACAGCACAGGAGCTGATGTCTATGGTCTCACGTCCATGCTTGTTCTCGTGGAGATTTTGGACTTCCTATTCGCTCCATCCTGGATTGCCGTCTACTTGGTCTTCCCAAAAATCTTCGCAACGTTGATGTTTATTTCGATGTTTGGAGATGGCACAGTCACCCTCCTTCCGCCATCACAAGGACACCACACCTCAACTCCAGCATATGCCTTGTTGTTGGACGAGGAGTTCAATATCGTACTGAGGGCCACCAAGAACCTGGTGGAAGCAATCACACTCGGGTTTCCACTTTTCATATCCAGTTGCAGATCTCCTCCACATTCCGGTTTGGAAATTTGTCATCCATCTGTTATTAGAGGGATGGTTCCAAGGACTGCTCTGTCTAATGGTAATATTGCCCGTGTGGCGGTTAATTTGTCCATCGTTTACCTCGCTCTTGTCACAAGTCATAGGGACACCCGTCTGGACGACTTTCTTCATAATGATCACGTCACCAGGAGCATTTCAACGAGTTTCGAGGCGGCCCGGCTTTGGCTTTCTGGAAATGCTACAAATTATTGCAGACATGGTAAGATCGGCAGGCAGGGTTGCTCCCATAATGGTTTCGTGGTTCTTATACATCCACGACTACACTGTGTTCAACGAGCTACAGCTGATCATGGAGCTGGTTCTTCCCTCGTGCCTTGTATTTTTCCTGTCAGTCCCATCCAAGAACTATCCTGTCCGGACGACGAAATTCCTCGACATCCTTGGCAACCCACTGGTGAAGAAATGGCGGTTCAAGTCCCCCGCTGCTGCAGCGACGTTCCAGTGTCTCGTGCTTTGTCACAGTATTCAGCGCCCTGTCAGGAACATTGACGTGAGAGGCGTGCTAGACACCCTCATTCCTGATCAAAGGGACGTTTGGACGACCTGGAAGGCGAGAGTCGCTAACCGCATTGTACACGAAACGGAGATCTCCTTCGCACCAACCCTTCCGACGTTTCGTAATGCAAAACTCCAGAAGCAGCTCAAACTGTACCTCGACGAAGCACAATATGCATATGATGCGTATCGTCGTTGGTCTCAGGCCGATGGGTGATCGGCTCCGGTTTCGCTTCTGCAACTGTGAATCATCCCGCGACCGAGAAACCTGGCAGTTGATGCTGATGACCTTTGGAGACGTATACTATCCGCCGATTATCCTATTTCATGAGTGGCTTGTATCTTATTATCGGTACTTCAAGCTTCAAGCCTCAGGTTCGGGAACCGTGACAGCAGCCTGGGGCTGCACACTGACAATTCGCTGTGTATATGAATCCATGACTTTCCCAAGGACTCGGACATGGGACGTACAGGTACAATACTATAATCTGCATTTGCGAGTATCATAGTACGATTGATTCAGCTTCTAAGAGGGCTGCTGAGCCTTGTCTATATTCCGTTTCCACAGCGATCTCTTCACATAACTCTACTCATCTCGTGGCCAGCTTAGATTGGAAGATGAGGGATGCCTTGGCATCTTCCGGTTCTTCTCCCAGTGCGTCCATGAAGGAGCGCCGCTGTCAGTGGCCTGCATTTTCTGAGCCTACCCCATGTACTGAGTTCCTTCGAAACTCGTTGTCGATATGCGAGCAACACCACGTCAGCAGAAACGGAGATGGAAACGAATAAATACATGGTAAATAATATGGCCTAGGTCAACTAGTACAGTGGTCTGAATCGTCCAAATCCATCAAGCCGACATATTCTCCAATGTTCTGGACCTGTTTGCGTCCGGAAACATCACCACTCTCGTGGTCTTCCGAATACCCTACCATGAAAATGGTCGTCCGATAAGTCCATGATAGCTGAACCGGCTTGGGCTATGAGAACCCACCTGATGTACAGAAGATACCATCTTCGCATCTCCACGTTGTTCGTCGGTCTTGGTGCTGTCGGACAACCGCGAACTTGGACTCGCGAACAAGTCCACACAAGCATTGGCCATCGCTGTTTCACCCCGAACATAACTTCTGGCGTTCAAGTTGGCAAGGACGGTGTTGCAGTAGATCGAGCAAAGCGGAATACCGAAAATGGAGTAGATCATATTTGACGGGAAGAGATGCAGCTTGACATTTTAGATCAGGAATTACCCCAGACAGGTGTGCCAGTGACGAGAACACGCACTAAGATGATGGTCAAGAGAGCGAACGTAGCTGTCCAGATACCCGTATTCACCGCGAACACGGTGAGGCGTTGCAGAGTGTGTGCCGTACTTGCGGACCAAAATCCATGAACAGATGCATTCCGAGTCGGCAACTATGTACTTACCTTGCGAATCCAGTAGTGATCCGCTTGCGCACAAGTAAGACCGTCAGGAAAATGGCGATCAGAACGTCTACTACGGCGGCGACAGAGAGAGACAAAGTGGCTAGGCTCTGTCCACTAGAGGCTGAGGTCTTCAGTTCTAAGCATTAATTGAAACATATCCTTACCATAAATGAATAACCACTGAGCATAGTATACTCAACGACATGTATGCTGGAAGAAAATAGGAAGCTTGCATAGGCAAATTACAATCTGAGAAAAAGAAACGAACGAACCCATTTGCAGTATACAGCGCCTTTCCGACATACACTAAGATTGTAACCATTGGCATTTACTGAGAATGCGACCGATGACAACCTACTGGTAGCAGCCACTGATATATAAAAATTATCAGACTTCATTCCCCCAGAGTTTATGAAGTCTTACCAAGCTCCAGGATCGCTAGCATGACCCAAATTGCAAGGTTAGGTGAGACTTAAATTCTTTATGTGTCAAGCCTACCCATACGAGTGGCGTAACAATGTTCCTCCCGCTGACTGAGTGCCTATGATTAAATGGGAAAGCGACTTAGGGGTCGATACACACAAACATAGATTCGATAGACAAAAAAGCCTTGTGTAGGTACTTCAACCAGGGCCTGAAGGATTTGAGCACTCGTGCTGGGGACAAAAATAAATGCGCACCGTCACGAGTCCCTGTAACTACGACTTGTTGGTGACCTTCCAAGAAAGTTATGAATAGAACTTACAATAAGCTCACTGGGAAGATGGTCGAGGCGTGAAAAATGGGATTCTGAAAGCAATGACTCACGGAATCTCGCCCGGTAGTGAAACCGGGTTCTCCAAGCCACCAATAATGTCTTTGTATGCTATGTGAGGCAAATATAAACGAGACGCTCAATAGTTGTGCATGTCGAGAAACGAACCACCAGAAATAGTCAAAGCTTGATGAACTGTATTGAGCGCCCTATTGCGAAGGGTCAGGGTCATTGCAAACCAAAGCAACATGGGCCTCTACCATAAAGCCGCTACCTGGGGAAGCGGTACATTATCATGATGGACTTGTTCATAATTTGACTTACAAAGATCTTCATGCACAAAAGATCGTTCTGATAGCTGGAACGAAAAGCAATAAGCTGACGAAAAGTACAAGACACATGGAACTTACTGGACATAATAGAAAAATCTGTCCGAGTGGTAAGAATGCACGTTGTTACATCATTGGAATATACTTTAGAATGTTAATGAACGTTTGAACCATTGGCACACTCACGTTTGTATGCATGTGATACCGTAGAATGCGGTCGACATCCATCCTTGAGTGCTCCCGTGCAATCCACCACATCTGTGCCTCATGGCCCACCATCAAAGCTTCGAGCAGGACCACCCTTTCTCCATTTCAGTCTCTTGCTATTTTCCGGTTACCCAGGAATGAACCCCCCCCCCCCCCGAGATTTCGTACGCCGTGATCGAACTTATCAGATTCTCCGTTTCCTTTTCTGACTCCCCTCTTCTACCGCATAGATGGCGCGATTAATCATTGACAACGCCTCGTGGAAATAATTCGCACCGTGTCTGGGATACACCTTCACGTCGATCGCACTCTCCACCCCGCAAGCTGTAGGGTCGCGGGTTCGGTCCAGGACGGAGTGTTGAGTGACGTGGAGGGGACAGCATTGACACAAACGTGCGTTCGTGTCCGTGTTCAGGGATGGAGGAAAATAATCGATGCAGACACAAAGACGACTGCATAAACAAATGTGCATTCGTGATCGTGTCTGTAGGTGAAGAGGACTGTGTGACACTGGGTGACGAAGGATGGCAAAAGATCGCGTACAAACACGAACGTAAATGCGCAACAGTGTACGCAGTCGCGTTCGAGTTCGTATGCGATTGAGCGAAGCAGGGTGTGGGGGTGAAGGAAGGCTTGATGGAGCGAGGGAGTCGGGTGGGTGACGAACGAGTTCTCGTGTTCGCATTTGCGTTTGCACCACGTGAACGAGTGAACGAGGGTGAAGTTTTGAAGCTTTGAGTTTTGAGATCTTGTCGACTCACCGTGTCGGATTGCTCCGTACGCTCATCCTTATCCTCGTTCACTCGGCCCCTTTCTTATCCATTTTGCCATTGTGCTCTTGCATGCAAATCTGTGTTTGTGTTTGGAGTGAGCGTGGCTGGTAAGTGGGGGGGTACGTTAGTTCTGTAGCATTTGAGGTGAGTGGTTTTATTTTTTTTTGTTGGGAACTGGTTGTTGGTTAACGCAAGCACAAGACAGCGGCGGGTATGGGTGGACAGTTGGCTTATAGGTGTAGGTCCAGGAAAAAAAATCCGTAGGTCGGGTGGACAAGGATATTGGTCAAACGGAGCTTCCTCGATTTTTTACGTCGGCCCGCACGGCCCGTGCTAGGCGAAGCTTTCAAACACCGGTTACTAGACCTATATGCAAGCTCTACGCGGCCGTCGTCCCTAGGTTTCCATACACGCAACGGTGGCATCGTATTGGATTTCCCGTGGTTCTTGAAGCTGTTAGAGATCCCGGGCGAATGCACGCCAGTCACCGTGGTCAGTGACACCCTGAGCATCATGCGTCCACAACAGAGCTGTCGATAGTTTCCACCGGAATGCCATGTAGGAATCCACGCTTGTACTGCGTCTCTTCAAAACGTTCGAGAAAGGCAGAAAACGCATCGAGTGAGTCGACGTCCTTGGTCATGTTTTTCCTTGTGTAATTGTATACCAGCTCCTGGTATTTAGGGATCCGAAAACGGCGACTCGACACCAGGTTTTTCTAATGCGATAATCGGCCGAATGGGATCTCTGAGACGGCTCACGCTGAAAGCTTCGTCAGAACCACGGTCGACGACGCGTCTTGAGTGGTGTGCCCTGTGAGACATCTCTCCACGATTTTCGTCCGATAAACGATGAAATGGGGAGTTGGAATCACCCTGACGAACTACGTTAGTACCTGTTATCTTCGAATCGGGGGTTGGACCGTTACTTCGATGCATTGAACTAAAGCAAGGTAAGCCGCGTGAATGGTAAGAAGGAAGACCGTCTACTTTCGTGCATAAAACCGAGGTGATGACACCCGTCTAGATCTGCTATGTCCTGTCCAGTCGCATACCACGGTCCACTGTACTCCACAATTTTCAGCTGGCCACAAGGACGTCGCCTCATGCTTGGCCGCGCTCAGCGGGCATAAATACAATGCAAGTTCAAACCAAGAATAACCTGTACGTGTGCATTTGCTGACCGCTGCAGCAGTTTCGCTCAAATGAACGGGATGAATCCTATATAATCCGAGAAGAAGACACCTTCTATTTTGCATTAAAAAAGCTACACACACTGCCAAGACCACCAAACATACGGAAGACAAAACATGCCTGTCAATCGACCACCCAGAGATTTTTCGAATTCAGACAGCAAAGAAAACACGACTACGCGGCGCGGGCGATTCGTGCAAGACGCCGCCTAGTTCAAGTCCATCGGAGAACAACCAAAATTGATGAAGCCGGTCTGGATCGCGAAAGACAAGACTTGAGAAGTAACGAAGGCGGAGACAAGGTCCCAGACTTACATAGTTGTTGTTCGAACAGCATACCGGCTGTTGCTGACAAGCGGCACCTTCTCCCGCACCATAAATGTTGAAGGGAGTGCAATCGATCCCGACGGTGTCTGCTGGGTTGTACGAGTAGGAGAACATGTCAAGAATGCTCGAGATATCAGTTGCCTTTGAGGGCATAGGTGAGAGGCACAAGTGGTGACAATTCAATGGAGACCTACGTTGAAGACGCTGTTGCAGCACTTGACCGCGCCGGTGTTGCACTGGCTATTGGTGTTTTCACGGCGGGTATGCATACGCCGTTCCATGCGCGCGCTGGCGACGACGGCGATGGCGATGGCGAGGAAGGCAGAGATGCGAGGGAACATGGCTGAGAAGAAGAGAGGGAAGTGGAGTTGGGAATATATTTGTGCGTCGAGGAAGGCGTATTTATGTTGTCGGTGGTGACATGGCTCGGAAAGGAAATGATTCGCGATAGCATGACTAGAACATTCAATACATGCTGTCGGGCGCTCTGAAGGTGACGTACGTTGTGCGTTGATCCGACGTGTGGAATGCTTTGGCATCCCTTGAAGTTGTCGTCAGATCGACTGGCACTAGGTTCGAGGCAACCGATACCTCCTCTGATCCGCCGATTCCTAATTGGACATCGTTTAGTTTTTGCTGGACATGATGGCCTGGATCGGTGATGACTTGGCGGTCGACGCGTGAAGGCTTCACTTAGAAAGCTAGTGAGGTCGCACCGACGATTCAAGTGCCGTGCTCATCGCAGAGGACAATGTATCCAGAGATTGACAGATCAGAACCTTGGCGCACGCATATATGCAGCCTAAAATCGTAGATCTTGAAGGCTAAGCGCTAATCGCCGACGGAATATCATTTGCCCTCTTCTTCATGTTCACTGTAGTGCTCACCGAGACCACGAATATCACGTACATAGAATAACCCCTCTTGGCTGGCGCTATGGACAACAGATGATGCATACAGGTCAATACAGAAAGCACATTGCGAGCCTGTGGTGACATCTGTCAATGTACTGCATCAATCGATCCACGACGAGGTCGAGACAACAAAAACTTACATGAACATCATCGTAGTTTACACCTGGGAAAAGTATTTCATCGTCTGTCCGACTATCATCGATCGCAAATCAAATATGGTCGTGTCGTTTCACTTTCCACCCTACAAACATTTCACGACGCGCTCTTTGACGAGCCCTGAGCTTGCGCCTGAAGCTTTGCTTGCATCACATTAACCAAGTAGTTCATGTTGTCCTGCTTCTTTTGTATGGTATCCGATAGCGTCTCAAGGTTCGTGTGGATAAAGTCCACTTTTGTTTTGTAATATTTTGTCGCTTCTGCGCGCGTCTGAAACTCGTCAATAGTAGAAATACAGGTTCAACTGGTATGCAATCACCTTTTTCACGTAGTAGCCTGTACCGACATCGACGATAAGGTGCTCCGTGTCACTCAGCTTGCCAGGGACGTAGAGGGAGTTAGTCAGAGGAACCAAGATAGTCGTGCCTAATCAATCGCCGAACGTCGATCTCCCACTTACCACGCACAAACCAAGCTGACTTACCTGCATTCTTTGGTTTGACTTCGCCAACATTCTCGAGGCAAGACTTGAATTTCGACTGAGCCTGCTTGAGCTGGGCAAAGGAACTGGACAGGTGATTCAATTCCTGGGTACGTGAAGGTGTGGATTTCAGAATCTGTCAGATGAACTAGAAAGAAAGGTGGAAAAATCACTTCTTCTAGCTGCCGTCGCACGTCAGCGAGCTGTTGTATGTCCAAGTCAGCAACGTTGATTTGTTGAGGTTGTGAGGAGGCCATGGTGATAGAACAGAAGCGATCGAACGTGACCATCCTCACTTGCGTGATCATCATGTGACATTTAGCCCCTATCTGCTAGTTACTGCGTTGCTCCTTTGCAACTTCTTGTGATTTTTTTGGCGTGGACAAACTTTGAAAGTTACTGATCCATATTCTATGGATGACAGGTATATTATTACATTCGAAAAACTTTCTGCGCCCTACAATAGGGTGTCACAACAGGAACCAGGGGTGCGGCCAAGTGTGACGCAAGTACTGAGTAAAGGAATTCCGAACGTCGGATCGGCGACCTTGTCTCCTGAGCCAAGTGTGCAAATCACCATGAGATCGTGAAGATCAAGCCATGTCTGTGTCATAAAGCACATTGAACCTGAATACGACCTTGAATGATATCAATGGTGCACCAAGGACCCGGACCCCTATCAGAGCTCGAGCTGGATTAGGCTATTGTTTTGCACCGTCAGACATGCGACGCCTGCATGATCGAAGCGGCGAGCACTCAATAGATCGAGCTCCAGTACACGGCCTACGGTACTGCAAGATGTCATTTCCGTGGCTCTACGACCTCCACGACGCCACTTCCTCGCTCATAACTATTCACCCTTGTTGTGACGATCCAAACTTTTGAGCTATGCATCCACGTTGCGAGTCACATCGGACATATCTTCGTGCAAACAATAAGCCCAGAACAATTGTAATAAGAAACCATTCGTAATCAAAAACCAAGCGTGAAAGTAGTGCTACGCGGGCCGCGTTCCGTCAAATGGGTTCCTATGTGTCTATATTGTGTTGAAGCAAAAGTATGTAAACGAAATTGAGCCTGATATAGAACCTATGACCTAGTCCCTGGACGCCCCGATGCCCTCCCGCGCGGGGATTCTCCCCAAATGAGTTGCCTGGTTCTGTCCGAAACAAGCCATTGGCCCATCTTCTTCCGTCCAATCATCCTTGTTCATCGACAACATTATCGTCTAATGTCATATCCTGTGGTGCTGGCTGATCGTCCTCTTTCTTCTTTCGGGGCAGCCGACGGTCATGCCTCAGATATTCGGGTGGAATGATAACCTGAAGGTCAGGAACTCTTTGTTGCGAAGGAAGGCATCTGTCCTGCCACATCTGAGAAAGGTGTACATCGCCAGGAATCCACGGTGCCTGCAAGGAAAACTTAAGGAGATTTCGATAAATATGAGAGTTAGACGAACAATGTAACTGTGACCGTTCATCTTTTTCCAATCAATGCTGCTCAGCCACGGGTGTTCCGTGACTGGTTTCGCAACACCCAGTCGATTCACAGCTTCATGGGTGAGGAGACCTGCAACCAGCGACTTGAGTGATTTCCCAACACGAAGATCTCTGGGCCATTTGTATTTCTTGCTGGCAATACGCAGGTAAATATGTTCCTCCTCCTGTCCGAAGAATGGCTAGAAAATAGCTTTGAGTGAGAATAGTCATACATCCAAAACACGATACTTGCCATTCGTTTGGTAACCATTTCGTACAAAATTATGCCGCTCGAAAACCAATCTACCCCACAACCGATGCCAGCCTGGCTCATGAATAATTCAGGAGCCATGTAAATTGGCGTCCCAACCATTGCCCAGCAG
>JBBPND010000557.1:0-10202 GCA_038090655.1 Gastroboletus turbinatus | reverse complement strand
GCTTTGAGTTTCATGATTGATCGACACCCAGCCGACTGTAAGAGAGAAAGCGCTGCCTGAGCGCCGGTTTTGCCTGTCAGTGGATCAGGCCTATTGCAGCTAGTCATAGAATGCAGACAAGCAAGATGCCGCGTGCTCGTCAAGCTTCCATCACCTATCAAACAACCCAGTTCGGTGTCCACGTTATAGGTATAATATAGCGGCTCATGGGGTCTGATAAATGTATTACCGGGCCGAACCCAATGACCATCATGCTTTCGGGGAAATTGACTCGGTATAACGACACGTCTTGGGATAAGTTTCTCTGGAAGGTGGGCTTTCTGCCGAAGAACGAGGAACTTCTCTAAACCGAACAATGCCTCAATGCATTGATTTTCGTCGTAAACCATGTCCTTGAAATCACAGGACTCTAGTTCTCCCCGTTCATTGACAAAAAAGGACAAGCCGTAGCCGAGCAATGCAACAGACCATCGTAGTACTGGCGCAGATTGGAGAGGGTCGATGGGGGACGTGGTGATTAGGAGATTTTTGGACTGGCTCTCCAAGTAGCTGTCGAGACACTCGAAACACTGCGAAACAATTGCCCAGGTTGGGCTTCGGATGTCGACAAGGGCCTCACAACCTTTGTGCATATGGTATTGGTCAGATGCGCAGTCAATCCTCCAGTTTTCTGACGATTGTTCCCAGAGCCGTTCGAGAGGGCGTATCTCGATGATCTTAGTGGATAGATTCAACCAATGAACATGATCATCAACGAGTGCTGGCGGGAGGTCTTTCCACAGTTTGCTCGAAGGAATCAGTTCGAGGATCTCATTCGTTTGGTTGCATTCCGCTCGAACCAACAGGTCGTCATCTCGCAGTGAAAAGTGCACCTGTGCGTATTTGGACCATCATGATTATGTCACGTAGGGTGGGTAAACATACCTTGTGTTCGGACATCGTGGCGAAGGTCATGAAATCCATTCCCAGGAGATTGGATGGTACGAGAAAGAAGCCTTGCTGCAAACTCTGGTTAGCAACATGTGTTAATATCAGAAGCTGCAGCGTGTACGCACATCACGAAAGATTTGCCGGCATTCTGGAGAGTCCCTAATCAGAAGGGGCAGTCCACCCAGTGGTTGACCATCCACTCGAAGCGCACCATCGAGCAGGTTAAAGTGCACTGTTTGCGACGGTTGGTCCCTCTTTGCTTTAGTTTTGCATGTAAGCCAACGAGCGTTCAGCCCCTGCAGCTGCTCCCATCTGTGTGCGCTCGGCTGGTGGCTAGGGAAAACCTTGGCAACTGCGAGGTCAACGCCGTAATCTGACACATCCGCGAGGATTACATCCATCAAGATTCCCTCGAGAACAAGAGCGAGACGACAGTCTCGTTCAAGGAGAAGTCGCGAAAAGCCATCATACACGACTGATGAGTTGAAGTTAGCTCAGTTTCAAGGGTGATCGAGGTTCAGGAATTAGACGTACGTTCATGGCCGAGTGTGTGTACTAACAAGGCACAAGAAAGCATAGCATCGACGTCCTCTGTGGAATGGAAGAGCTTGCGGAAAGGGTCGACATCAAACGTGCTTCGACAAGTGGCAGCCATGTCCCGCAAGCGATCGCTGCGTTCTTGGTCCATAGGTGCCTTTGTCAGGTTATATGATAGTTCCTGCATCCAGATGAACGTCTTTCTGCGCATGCTCCGAAGAAGCGCAATGGCTCGCTCCGAGATGTCTTCGTTGGGGCATGATGCCAGCACGCGAGTGAGCAACAAAGAAATGGTACTCATCATCACGCCGTCGATCAAGCCGGCTCCGACACCCATGACCAAGCTGTCGAGTTCGTCCAGAAGAGCTTCGCAAAAAGTGGGCTCTTGAAGCTCTCGATGCCAGAGCCACACTCCTGTATTCAAATCGAGCGGTCCGACTTGAAAGGCCGCCTGGGCTAAGAGAAGATGAACATCGCGACGACGGAGGTTGAGAGATCTACTGCGCAGCCCCCTTAGGATGTTGAGCCACTGGAGCGAGCCACCGCTCCGCAGATGTCCAAATGCGATGAATTCGTCGAGGGAGAAATCCGCGGGACAGTCTGCTTGAGCAGCCAAGACGTCGTTGGAAGTGTGAGAGGTAGAATACACGTATTCCCGCAGAGTGCGGTTTTCAGGCCTGTATGTGAACTTCAACGAAATCTGAATATCTTCGAAACGGCCCTCTTCCTGCCATATTGAGAGACGGTTTATTGGGGCATCTCGACGTCGCTCGAATATGAGATGTTGGATCGCATAACGCAATGTCGGGCTATTTGGAGGTTGTACTTCTGGATAAAAACAGACAAAGTGGACCCGGAACGAGAGCGGTGGTCCTTCGCGGTGGACAAAGTAGGACTGCAATGCAGGAACATGCGCAAGGAGATTGTCTTTTCTCTCTGCATTGAACGAGCGATCTTCATCAATGGGATAGCACATATAATACAGAATGCGGGAAGTGGCAGAACGCCAGATACGAAAACATGCCGGGCATTGCAGTTCGAATATGACCACCTTGGCGTGTAATGGCGAGGTGGGCAATGGTGATTGGGAAAGTTCTGCGCCATCAGACAGACGTCTCCCAGATAGATGCTGTTGATTTTCTGGGTGTGCATCACGGGTGCATGCGAGACTGGCAGCTTCCCACTGCAGGCTCGCACGTCCAGTGATCTTGTCCATCGCGTCGTGTTCAATGCGGGCTTTGAGTTGCTGAAGATGCGAGGATTGGTCATAATAACGGACAGAGAAACTGTCTTCGGTGAATTCATTCGAAAGCACAGACCATCCCGGACATGATCGAGACTGGCGAACAGAGAGGTACTGGTATGCACGGGAAAGTCGATGAAGGCTTGTTGTCTTGCGCAGGAGCAGCGTTTCAAGGAGAGGTATCGGAATTTCAGGGGAATAGTCGGCGAGCATGGGAATCTCCTTCGTAACTAGCTTGTCGAGTGCGACGAAAAGCTCAATTGCAGTCAAATGCATGATGGATTTATCTTCTGGATTGACGAGCAGACGACTGAAAATCTTTATCATGTATTTATCCATCAGGATCTCGAGCTGTGCGCATGCCTCCTCCACATTCGTGACGCGGGCAATCCAATCGTCGATGCCCTGCTCAACCGATTGCTCGACGTCATAGAGAGTAACGTCAGGGTCAGCATCATACGCCTCCTCAAAAAAGGTCCCATTTGATGACAAGAAATCATCAATGGTGCCCCGGCGACGATGGGTGGGATGGAAAGGAGTACGGAGGGGTTCGTGGCGAGAACCCGCAAGAGCGCTGCGAATGTATTCATCACTGTCCTGGAGCGAGACCTGGGTGTCCCTGATGAGTTCCTCCTGAGAAGGATTTTGAAATAGAGATGGGCGCGCGCTCAGTTGCATCCACCTGTCATCGAGGATCTCTTGAAGACAAGCACATGTCTTGAGCGCCATGTCGGAGAGCCAGTCAGGGGTAGAGGTGCCAAGCTTGCTTGAACGTCGGAATATTTTAGATGACATCAAATGAAGCAGTTCGCTAGAAAGACTTGTATTGTTTGTGTCCCTTGCAAGGGTGCATACGAAGAACAACTTGAATCGCTCGTAAGAAGCACGGCCAAGAGGAGAACGATCGACAGACATCTGGATCGCAACCCTGATGAGAAGCCAAAGAGACGAGCGACGCCAAACACCCTTGGTTGAGACATCGGCCCTTCTTCGCCAGACAACATCATCGCGAACACGCTTGGTAATGCGAGGAACGTCAGCAGTGCGACCAACACCTCGCAAGATGCCAGTCAGCAGTGCAGTAATATGTTGCGAATGACCGGGAGGTGGGGGGAGGTTAGAGTCGACAGCAATGGGGTCAGAGAGAAAGTTGGCGAGTTCGTATTGAAAGTCCCCATCGTCAAACATCTTGTTCGGCGTCTCGGCGGCCGACCAAGGATACGAGCAGATCAGAGACCCCGGCGTCTCCTCTACAGCATCACTTCGTGAGGACACCTCGAAGGACTCGAACAGTGTACTGTCCTCTTGCTTCGTAAGGACGACTGCAGCATTTTGAGCTCGGATGAAAAACACAAGAATATCTATGAATTGTAAGCACGGATCTATAAAGAACCTGTGAGCGTACCTCCTGTTTGCATTCCGCGCAGCTGGGAGATGACGTGGCTTCTGTCCAGGTGCTCAGGCTGGACGGAGGCTTGCAAGTCGTCTAGCATCCTTGTGATGCGATGCCACTGAGGCTTAGAGGTCCCCTCGACGTGTGCGCTATAAGCATGGGCAGCAGCGCACACTGCATGAGCTAGTGAAAGATCGTTCTCTAGGGTATAGTCGTTGTCGTCGGGAAGCTGGACAGGAAGAAAGACATGGGTAACAGCATAATGCAATGACGCAGAAGTATGGACGAATGCCGGTGAGCTCATCGTTTGAAGATTGGGGTCATCAGCGGTAGACGTTGTGGACATGGTGGTATTAGGGCAACAGGTGAGAATGAGGCATCATATCACATCGAACAGCCAAGCCACAGCCTCACTTCCTCCACACGGCCTCCTTCGCGCGGGCCAGGCAGCCCCCAGTACCACCATCATCAACCAACTGCTACGTCTTTAGGGATGTCCACCAGCCCGTGAGCCAGAGGCATAATCAAGAAATAACAGCCACGAATGACAAGCTTGACGAGTCTGTCAGCCTATTCGGTATGTATATTTTCATCTCTTGTTCTCAACCGAAATCTTGCGAATCTCTGCCATCCCTGGATGACTTGCGCAAATCATCCCCCCAGGAGCCACGAAGATGGAGTCTAACTATATTCCCAAGTCTCAAGGCCACATCTTTCATGGCGGATTTAACGTGCTCCAGTAAAGCATGCCAACCTCCCTCCCGACGAACACCATGTCTCACGATACTGTGATGGGCCTTCATCTAATTGATGTTCAGCAATACCGTGCCAAATGCCGGACGCGGAATACACGAGGTGATGGTTGAGGCAGCAGTAGACGTGGACGGATGGTAATTACTATTTATTGATCTTCCCTCATGCATTATCAGCCTCATGGCTGAATTGGCATGACAGACTGAAGTGCGCTGAAAAACAAGATAACCGCGTCGCTTCGCCAAGGAGGTGCATACTTCCAAATGGTCGCGGTGTGAGTCGTTCTAACTTCTTCGTGGCCAGGGCCCAGCAGACCCTTGCAAATGATCATGAACCACTTTTAGGGTCGATGATACGGCGCACAAGTTATCGGCGCATATCGAACTGCATGTCGGTCGAGAACTGGACGCTCGTCAAATTCAAGACGGAGATCTACACGTGTTACAAGGCGGACGGAATATAGGGTTTGTTACTAGTTATAGCGACTTGGAGATTGACTATTTGCATTTCAAGGTTCCGTTGAATCCAGCGTTCGAATGGCACGCTGGCTCGAGGAAACCTACGAGGAAAATTTCCCCGCTACCGCAACTAGCTTTAGTTCGGATCGGGACGGCGCTACGACCTCTCCAGTTAGACGAAGTTATGAAGGGGCTCTATATCAACCTTGAGGCGCGACCATAAGATTCCGATCCCGGATCGATGCTCAGTAGGACCTTCACCAAAAAGACGGTCATTATGATTCCATCTCATTCCAATGCGAACGGACCGAACACCTTGTGGTCCCAAAGTACCTCATGGGCGAGCTCACTCGCGCGCCATCACCGTAGTACCACTGCGGTTGGGAGCTTGCGCACTTACGGGTTGCCCAATTCTGCGCGTGCTGCTGGTGCTGCTGCTACTCTGTATCTCCCAAGGGTGGTCTGGTGGCTCGAGTGGTACACCGCCGGCCGATCCGCTAGCGGCAGCGACACCTCCCCCATACACCAGCATCGTCTTGCACCAACAAACGAATCCATTCCGGATGACATATTACAGAGTACCCGATGGTGGATACTCGACAGCGTTTGTATCTCACTCAATTGGATGGACAGGGCCCGGCGATGATCAATGGTTAACGACTCCTCCGTTTTTTCCTATAAAATAGAAGAGTTCGGTGGGTCCCCCAAGTTATGGCCGATGCATTCGACGCGGCCGCTCAGGTACACCCAAGATAAGAGCCACGTGTTGACAGGATCATCGAGGTCTCGGGGTCGAGACCAGGGCATAGGTACAAACGTAGCAGCGATGTCGACAAGGTCGCGTTATAAGATGTAACACACGCTGTCTACCTGTATATAAGAAACCGAAAACTGAGGTGCACGAGATCACGAAGTAAACACGAGGTATTCGAGTACGACTCCATCTGAGAAAATTGAATCATGGGACAGAGAGCGAGCGGTCGAGACCAACATGCGAGTATTACCCCGAGCAAGGGAACAGAACCGGCCGGCCGCACCATGACCGAATCCTCGAGCTCTTGACCATCGTCGTGACTACACGTATAGTTTTCACAACGGGACGAGGGTTAGCAATACCAGAGCAAGGAGGCACGCATCATCTCACAAAGTCTTTCGAACCACGGCCAACGCACGGCAAAAAAAAAAAGAGCATTCAGCAACGAGCAAGACATGCAACGACGAGGGAAAACAGATGCGCAAACAGCAATAAGAAAAAGCAAGGGAAACACACACAAGTACAACAGTATAAAAGGGCCAGGAAGGACGAGGGACGCAGGACAGTCTCCGTATATGTTTTTTTCAGCACCGACGACGTCCGCTCGTCCATCCTCGCCTGCGCAATCTGCACCTCGCGCGCTGCGGTGCGTCATTGGGTCCGAGTTCGGGTCGTCGGATCGTCGTCGGATCGCCACGATCGTTTGAGAGGATTCCGACCTTGTCCGTTCGCACCAGCGAGCGGGGACCACTCCGAAGGTCGTGGATCCTGCTCGTGCAAACTGTTTGGTGGACACAACGATGACAGGGACGCGGGGAGAGTCGAATGCATCAACGGCGTATAGTGTAACCGTGTTTGAGGCTGCTGCAACTGCTGTGGGATTGGGATTGCGGTGGTAGATGAGAAGACGAACAAGGAGGTTGACCAAGCGCAGTAGTCGCCATGTACCTCGTCCCTACCGTGCTGGATGAAGACCCAGGGACAGCTCTGCCGCTCGCGCGCGCGCCCTCGAGTGCCTACAACGCCTCTTGTAGCCGTTGGTTCGCAAACTTGAGCTGCTGAAGTTCGTATTGCCAACTTGATCCTCGACCGGTTTCCAATTCCTCAAAGAGGGATGCGCCAGAAGGGTGCATCGAGGGACCTGGGTCGTCCGTATCGTGGCTCAGTGCGTGACGTGGACTAGGACGAAAATTTGCGTCGTTGTTGTTGCTCGACTGGTACTCGACATTCGACAGCACGGCAGCCTGACATACGATAGGACAAAATGGGATATCGAGTGGATGGATGAGTGGGGTCGAGGTAACACCGGTGGACGATGTCGAGGGCGGCGCGTGCTTGTGGGGCCGTGGCGTACAGTAAAACACAAGCCGTACAGGTATTACATGCAGCACCTGTCGTCATACGCGGGCCACCGTGACATCTCCTCCTTGGCACCTACCAACGCCACCTGCCTTGTCGATGCTACCCGACCGTATGACAGGCAACCATCGCGAGCGCCCAGAGAGTATAATCGCTTTCCGCCCCTTCCCCGGCTCAACGTGGAGCCTGCCACGACAATCGAGCCAAACATATGGCAGTACTGTTCCATCAGACGGATCATTCGAACACAATGTCCGGGTCCCCGACGATAGTGGTGATTGCGACGCCGATGCGGATGCGGATGATGACTGGGAAGGAGGAAAGTCACCCTGTTTGGTAGAGGTGTCCTGCGCCTTCCTAGACGGAGAGAACGTCGACGCCTTGGGTAGAGCGCGGAAGAGCAGATCAACTGACTTCGGGAGAAGATTGGACGTCGACCCTGTGGACGAACCGACATCGTCCGTCCCTGAAATACTGAGCCCACTGACACTACCCTCCTTCAACTCTCTCATAAGCAGCACTAGATCGGCAGGATGACAGACGTCAGATATACTCCTACCTACAACTTGAAGCTCCTGTGGTCCACAGCCGAGGACAAGCCGAACCGAAGGCGCAACGTAGGGGAAAGCACCTTTTAGAGACAACGCGAGCAAGAAATCTGGGAGAAATTCAAGAAGCAGAAGTGAGAGGGGTGGTGATAACGAGACAGGAATCGATCCGGCCATCGTATTACCGCTAGCCGACGTGCAATTCACAGAAGTACTAGATAGTGGGATCACGAACATCGTGAGGGGTGTCGTTGCATTGCTGCCTTGCTCAGTTGGACCTGAGATGATTGTCGCTGTCGAGATTGGTACGGAGTCTGTGAAAGTCGTGGCGGCAATGATGTTTCTCGACTCCTTCGACACTGCTATGCTCATCACTTCCCCGTGTCTTTCCCCCTTGGGAAAAATGTCCGTCATGTTCTGAGCTTGGACGAGGTGGCCAAAACCATGAGTCATATCAGGACGCCCAGCGTTGCTCATTCCCCAGGAGGTGTTGTGGATGCAATAACTCCCATCGCGTAGTTTATCGAGTATCCAGTTTGGCTGCTCCGTCAACTGCACCTGAAATCCGATATCGTAGACAACTTCATCAGCTTCTTTGGGCATATTATGTACGCCACCGCAGAGAGGGATGACGGAGACGAGATTGATAAACGGGTGTCCGTCCCTTCTATAATCGATCAGAGTCGGTTGACATTCCTTGGACGACAAAAGCAATTTTCGGATGTGGGAGACGGCCTCTGGGGACACGAAGCGACGCGGTTCACCTTGTCGGGGACTGCAAGAAGCGACAATTACGTCCGAGAGCTTCTTGCTCCCTATACCCCGTTGGCAGAACGTGGGAGAAGCATATACGATAGGGCAGTCGTATCGTCTCACGTCCACGATAACGAATGAGCACGAAAGATCGACGGGACCAAGCTGGATGGTCGGATTGGGGCGGTTCACCCACTCCTGAGAGATTCGAGAGGACATGGAAACCCGAGGCCGAATATACTGGGAGGCCAAGTGCGGATGGAGCGGTAAAGGGGAGAGAGGGAACAGGATCTGGAACAAGGGTATTGGAGAGTGCATACGATGTGGTGTTGGATGATCCCGCGGATGGGGACGAGGAAGGAAGACGAGGAGTATAGGTGGTGACCTCGAGTGAGGGTGGTTGTTCTGCTGACCCGGGTCCACGTTCACAGGGAAAGTTTTGGGAGGAGGTGTTGCGCCGAGGCATTAGGAAGAAAAATACGGTATGGTAGGCGGCGGTGCTGGTACTATCGAGAGCCGTATATCCTGAACCAATCTTTCCCGAGATCACGGCAGAGTGGAAGCTTAGAGGAGGATAAGCACGCGGAGGAGTGGGGAACGTACTACGGGACGTATAATGAAAACGGATTGTTAGCGAACCAGGAGGAATCTGGGCCACTATCTAGGAGACCCACTGGGAGAACCTCCGACCACCACCCGGTGCGAGTATGGCTGGAGCATGAACTGCTCGAAGTGGCTGCCACTTACCTAATACTTCCAAACGCGGCAGGTGCACACGTTCTACAAAATGGACGATGGGGCTCAGCGACAGGAAAGAACGAAAAAAATCAGTGGTTACATCGAGAAAGTTACAGGGAACGTGACGCTCTGATTGGCTTGTTGCGCACATGTTTATATGTTTCTCCATCGATTGCCTGGCCCTATAAGTTTTTTTTTTTTCTAGCCCACGTCGGCTATCGACCGACCCGGGATTCCCCGCGGAGACTCGACCTTCCCCAGTAGTAACGTTTGAACAGCTCACCACAATCGTTTCATCATATTTCGATCCTCATGGCCTCATTTCTTGCCTCTGCTGTGTCCGTTCCCAACCACGCAGCGGATGACACGACGGCAGCTGCGTCACTAAGGCAGTTCCATTGACAAGATTTCGGGATTGTCAGTCAAACTCGCAAGGGAGGCCTAGGCTCGTCTCTCGAATCTTCATTCTGTCATCATTCGCATGTATTCATTCGCATTATTCTACTTGTCATGCCTTTCAGCCAATGCCAATGTGTGTCCAAGTCCCCTCATCCTGTTTCAGTGCGCCTGCCAGTGAGCTCGCGCTCATAGCCTCCTTACTTCTGAACCGAGGATGAATAATACGGACTCGACTACCCTCCCGGAGCGGCCCCTTCATGGTTTTATCTCATAGCCTTGGTCATGGTGGTGATACCAATGTTTCAAAGCCGGGCATCTCGGTCCACAGCACGGAACG